>CM029012.1:203879060-204064060 GCA_016801055.1 Panax notoginseng | reverse complement strand
CATCAAATAATTTGTGGGATTTTTTTCTTTCAAAGTTCTTTGATTTCAATTGGGTAATCTATTTATTTGCATGTCAAAGAAAGATTTGAAAGAAAATGGGTCAAAGAGCAAAAGAATGGGAATATCTCGGCGAAAATTATTGACGGATGAGTTATTGCATAGGCAGGCTCTGTCCATGGCAATTCACCAACACTAGTTGTCTCAAAGGTTTGATGGATCTATGTCTTGCCGTATTGTGTGACGCCCCTAAAACAGATATATATCACCTATTTTGAGTCGCCAAAACATGGTACAGAAACAACTACAACTTTATTAATACCATTGTCGTGCAAAATACGACAACACACAAGCTGTGAATTAAAATACAAATAGTCTTCTAGACAATATCCACACTCAAATAAGTCCTTATTACAACTATTGATACACTATTTTACAAAATAGTGAGGACTATTATAACAACTACCTTGGAACATCACTCCACACCCCGACTACTTTCCGCTATATTCTCGCTTCCTGAGAAGAAAAATGGAACAAAAAAAAAGGGTGAGCTCAACTAGCCCAGTAAAGAATATTATGACTAAGATAATATAAAACAAATTATCGTTAGTCCTCAACAGGAAAAAATCTGATAGAATATAATAGACAATGAATTTTAGATCAACAACTGCAGCGGAAACAGCAATCCATTAGAAGAGTTAAGTAGAGAATGAATTCTACTATCTTCTAAGATTTAAAAGTCCATCATCAATATTTTATCCCTGTAACATCAATCAATATACATCTTGAGTCAAATATTCATCTTTGCACTACAGGCCAAAGATATTCATCAGTTAGTTATGTTCATCTAAACACCTGTACATCTTAGCACTACGACCAAAGATATTCATCAGGAAATCATTCATCTTTGCACTACAGGCCAAAGATATTCAATAATATCATCATTTAGGACTGAGGATGATGGAAATTATTTTTAAAAAAACGAATCCAGTGAGACAAAAGAACAAATATTAGGGATTCGTACTTCGGTTTATCCATGTTCAAAAATACTCCATAATAAACCATTGTGGAGCAAAATTCAAGAATGAAGATCAAAACATGGATACAATCAAAGATAGTAACAAAAATAAAAATCTGGGACAAAGAAAAGAATTTTATTTTTCGGTGAATAGTGTCGTATTTGTGAATAGTGACGTATACGTGAATAGTAACCCCGACACAAAAAGGTAGAAATTCCACAATAAAATTCATATCAATATTTCGTCATAATGATATTGGAAGAAATAATATCATCTAAAAAAAATAACATCCCTTACCTCAAAAAGACAGTACTTCTGACTGGAATATTAGATATAGTGCTGAAGGAACTTGCATCGTATAACAACACTCAAAGTATCAAAATACTCACAAGAATACGCTTGATAATATAGAGAGTGAAAACTTCAGTTTCTGGTGTGATTTTAAATTCTAACATAAGCACCCTATTTATAGAAAAATGCTTAGAATACCAAAGCAGAAAATTTAATAAAATATTATTATTATTTTTTAAAATTCTTAAGCCCACTTTGAAATTCTGAATTCAACATGCTTAACAAGTGGGGCCCACCAATCATAACAAAAACGTTTTTCATAAAAAAAATAATTAAAACTTCAAAATCAATTATTCTAGAACTTCAATAATTCATAATAAATAACCCTTTTATCAAAAAAATTTGAATCTTACGTCCATTCCGTAAGAAATTCAATTCTCTACAGCTTTGTAAGTTTAAGTTTTTTTAAATTCCTAGCAGAAATTGACCGAAATCCACATACGGACGTTTTTACAGGCTATAATCAAATTTCAGTAAAAAATTGGGCCCACCAACATGTTTAACATGTTTTTAACATTTATTGTAACAAAAATACTCTTCCTCATTTATTCATATATCAAACATTCATCGTAAAAATATCATCATTATTATATTATTAAAATATAATAATATATTTAAATGAATTATTTTATTAGAAAAGATAAAATATCAATTTTCAACAATTGTCACTTTTCTAAAAATTCCTCCATTTATATCCACAAATAAATATTTTCCTTATCATATAAATCAATAATTAATTATTCACAAATAATATTACAAAATCACAATACTGACAACCAGGCCGTTCCCAGGAAAGAGGGGGCTTTCCGATAAGGATTTCTCCTTACTGGCGCGCAGTTAGGTGACCAAACCTCTCCTTAGACAGAATTTTTTAGACATTGTCAATAATACTATCTAATAATATTATTAAAATAATATGATTTATTGATCTAATAATGGAAATACTGTGCAGTGACAATTATTAAAACAACAATAATATAAAGTATCAACGTAGCAATTATTGAATCAATAAAATAAAATATTGAACAGTAATTACTGTAACAATTATTGAGTAGTGTCTTCTTACGTAAGAATCAATAATTGGTGCAATACCGTGTGCTACTATGAAACACCGCGTATTACTGTGTTTTAACCACCGGGTATTCCAACAGTGTTAACGGTAATAACTACGCCGTTATTTATAAAAACTTATACTTGTCGTTTTCTTAATCCAATCGCTTTCCGTTATGTGGCCCACACAAGGCTGTGCTGTCGTACGAATATTCCCCGACAGTAAGAATATTCCACGACCAAACGAATATTCTCCGACAAAAATGAATATTTTATAATCACTTGCTTATTTAAGATATTTGCGCATTTTGCCCATAACTTACCACATTCATCAAATCAACCCTTACTATTTCAAAATAATAAATAGAAGAAATTCAATTTCATTTATAAAAAGTTGGGGTCTTACATATTGGATCAACCAGCTCTCGTCGCTACAATCTTTCGGAGCCTTTGTCCTTCAATAATGGAAAACAAGTATTCATTGAAGGGGTCATATTTATCTGTATGGAGTAGTAGACTTTTTTCCTTTTTTAAGTTATATATTTTTTGAAGTGATAAGATCTATAGCAATATTAAGTATTAATTAACCAACTTGCCGCTTCTCTTTGTAACGGCTGGGATGAGAGTAAAAGAGGGTGTTTTGGTCATTTCTCCTGCCGCCATAAAAAGTATGCCTACGCTACTCCTTCTAGTGGAAGAGAATAAATCGAGCCTAATCTCAACCTTTTATAATCATGATCAACGGTTGGGGAGTTGGTTGCTGGAATAGTATCTGTGGCAACCGGTTGTTACGGATGGAGACCCATATATATATATATATATATATATATATATATATATATATAGGAATGATCCATAACAAGTACTTGCTATAGAACATAATAGGGCAAACACTATCATTAGCGTCAAATACAGGAATAAACGAGATTAAAATTGCAAAAACGGCATCCGCTACTAATAGTAGCAGATGTAATAGTAGCGGACGACAGGTACATCTACTACTATTAGTAGTGGATGGTGGTAAATTTGTAATTAATTTCAATTACTATCCACTACTATTAGTAGCGGATGTATCCGTCGTCTACAACTATTAATAACGAATGTTATAATTTCAATTCTAATCTCGATCGTTTATTAGACGATAGAATAAATGATAGAGATGATGTTTGTCCATTTTGATTCATAGCAACTAATTGCTAATCATTCCCATATATATACATATGTATGTATGTATGTATGTATACACACACATATATGTAATCCGGTTAAGTTATATCATATTATAGTATTTTCAGCTGTGGAAAATGACAAATGAGCCTTAATATCTACGACTGTCGATAGCATTATTTTGACCAAAATCAAGCATCGAGGGTCTATTGATCGCAAACTTTGAATAATTGTTTCTTTTCCCTTTCAGATCTTCCTGGTTGGCCCTTGCTAACTCCTTTGAAGGTTCAGATGCAGAAGTGTGACAAGTGTTCCCGAGAGTTTTGTTCACCGATCAACTACCGGAGACATATACGTGTGCACCGGCGTTCTTTAAATGTTGACAAGGTTTTCCTTGTGTTTCCATGACTTAAATTTTGTGATTATATGTGCACTTGTTACTATATCTGTATTTTAGCAATGTTTGATGGCCATTTGAGATTTAGAAGTTTCTCTTTACTGAAGGAAAAAGTTTATAGTGTTTTTATGCAACGTAATTGCAAAAAACTTCCCTTGGAATAGGTTTTCTTTCTTATTATTGTAAATGTATTAGCATCTGATATTAAATCAATAAGTATTTATGCATTGCAGGAGTCTCACAGAAACAGGGATTTATTGGGAGCATTTTGGGATAAGGTAATGGTTCGCATAGTCATTTGAGTGAGGGCCTTTATTGAGGTGCAATGTTATAATTAATTTTTGTCTTGTGCAGATATGTATGGATGAGGCTAAGGAAATTGTATCATTTAACGATGTGATTCTGGAGGTATTGTCTGAGTACTTATGTCTTAGGTTAATCTCTTGAAAACTTTTGCGACCTAGGTTTGTTCAACAATTTTTTCCCCGTAGTTCAGAGGACCTTATATCTGGCATCTTTGAAGCAGATGGGAGGTTTAAATTGATAATTTCTATGAATGGTTTTATGTGGGAACTTAGATTTCAAAAATTAGTACGTGTATTATATTTTGAACTTAATCAAATTGATTTTTCATCATCTTTTTCTCATTAATGTTGGATTTTTGATTCTCCTAGTTTAGGATGATACATTTTGTTGTTGTCTTCATCATTGTTTTTAGAGTTACATGCACTTTGTATCCTCCAAGTTTACTCCATTTTGTACATTGCATCCTATACTTCAAAACGTGACACTTTGCATCCCGCACTTTTAGCGAAATCGGCACATAACACCCTTTAACCCAAAATCCGTCGCTAAAAGTGCAAAATCCGACACTTCCTCGTCACTTTTAACGACGGATTTTGGGTTAGAGGGTGTTATGTGTTGGTTCGTTAAATGTACGGGATGTAAAGTGTAACATTTTGAAGTATAAGATACAATGTGAAAAATTAGGTACACTTGGGGATGGAAAGTGCATTTAACTCTTGTTTCTATGTTATTCATAGTGTATCCATAAAAATGTTAATTTGTTACTACAAAGCACTGTAAAGCTGATATATGATATGTAAATTTTAATAAATAATTAGAAACATATTCTCATTGATCCGTCCTTTTATTTTAAAAGGTTGTGTCATCATACTCAAATATGTATTCGGTTCTTCTTAGTTGGTGCACCCCTTCTCTTCTCTCTCTATCTCTCTTTCATATGTATGTACATGTGTCTATGTACATATATATATATATATATATATTTATATTATATTTATTTATTTATATTTAAATTTATATTATATATAATATATATCCTAAAGATAATAAAGGTCGGTCTCTGTACTATTTGAATTTGTAGCAACATTGTCATGGGCTACCAAGTTGAGCTGCCTTCTTTTTTCCGCTTTCTAAATTTCAATATTTTAGTCTCTGTTTGGTAACAGGCTGGACTCCTAAATCCTGATTTAGACCTTGAAATAACATTGGATGATATCTAACTCTAATAGTTCGTATGTTGAGGGAGATGGAGATGTTACTTTTATTATACTAAAGGCTGCTTCTGAAGCTTTACTTTATGCAAATTCTCTTTCTATCTCACCCAATTGAATACACCCAAGAGGCCAAGAATTCCATGAAAGAAAATTTTCTCTCAGTTTTAATCAGTGACATTTCATTATTTTAGGGGTTTGATAAAATTGAATAAAAAGTTCTGAATGTATAAGAAGAGAATTTGAATGAACTGAATAGATTAGAAGTTCTGAATACAAATGAAATAATGTATTTGATAATTGTCTGTCTAAAACATCTGGATACGTTTAATTTCCTATTTTACCTTTCTGAACTATTATGAATAAATTTATTATGTAATTACTAGAAATAAATAATATTATCTAAGAAAAATTAAATATAAACTTTTGAACAATATTTGATGTAGTATACTATTAGTAATATAATTTTAGGAATAAAACCCTAAAAAAATTAACAACATTATATCCATAAAATCAAAACAAAAGACTACAACAACATTCATTAATTTGGTTATTGATCAATTTTTTGTTAAAAAAAAAAAACAATTTGTATATAACAATATTTGTTTACAATAGTAAAACAAGAGATATTGAATGTGATTTTTAATTGTCAATGAGGATATGTAAGTAAAACTATCATTCAACACTACTCTTTACTCATTCAGCCACAATTTTTTAGAAGAATCGTTCAGACACATTCCGAGTTTAAAATTTGCAAAACAAACGGTCTGAATGAATGACTTATTGGGTTAAACTCCGTCTCATTCAGAAGTAAACAAACTGCCCATTAGTTATTGTTCATAACTGAGTATGTTTTTATTATGAAGTTTCTATTCAATTATAAGATGAAATTTAATTCTAATAGTTGGTTTGTGGAAGTAGATGGTCCCTAGCATCTCACCTTTTAAGAGGTGCAGAGTATCAGTCTGTTTAATTGAGTCAAATGAACACACCCAAACTCATAGTCATTTATTCTTTACTATTTCTAGAGGCTAATTATTCCTCCCCTTTTCCTTTTGATGCCATTAAAAACTACTGCATTTTCGGGATGGGGGAGGACGAGGCAATGCTAGGAAGGGGTTGTCACTTGAACAGTGAAATAACCCTTGGCTCATTCCTCCCATTTTAACCCCTGAGTTTTCATTATTTTTAATTATTGCTTTGACTTGACTTTATTTTTAGGAAGTTCCTGGCTCTTCAATTATAAAGGCGTTGACATCATTTATCCGCAAACCAGGATTTTGTGCTTTTCCACAAGTTTATGTGAAAGCTGGCTCTGTACTCTTGGTAAGTTTTTTTTTTCTTTCTCCCTCTCTATCTTCCTCCAACCAACAAACCAAAAAGAAATTTTAAAACATGTGTGTGTTTTTGTTTCATGGGTTACAATTTTTCCTTTTCTTTTAAATTATCTATATTCTAAGGGAATTTTATTTGTAGGATGTAATCCAAGCTAGACTTTCCAGGCTTCCAATATCCTCCCAGGAGCTATTTAGTATACTTGACGATGCCAGTGAGAAAACATTCTTATGTGCCGGCACAGCAGAATCAATGCAAAAGTATGTCTTTGATGGGGAGGCTGGGAAAATTGGCCTTGAGATGAAGAACTTAGTTGCTTGCACCAGTTTCCTTGTTGAACAAAAACTGGTATTCATCTCCATCTATATTAATGTTTGCTTCTTGGGTTACTTGGTCATTACAGTTACCCACCACACACAATCCCCTTCCCCCTCCCCCCACCCCCACCACAAAAAATCAAAAAAGACAAAAGAAAAAAAAACAAATTGAAACTAAACGCATTCAGATGAAATATAGCGGTCTTTCATTGTGTCGATACATAATAATACATTCACTTGTAAGAGATATAGTCACTGGAATTACCACCGATGTGCATAGACGAGCTCTGTTTCTGTCTTCAGATCGTCTTACCGCATTACCTTTTCACTCCCACCACCTATTCCGTCTAATGTCTATATTATCTCTCTTTCAGTTCACAATTAATTTAAGTTTCTTTTGTGCTCAGGTTAAAGCATGGCTTGCTGACAAAGATGCTGAAGCTTTAAGATGCCAGAAGTTGCTTGTGGAGGAGGAAGAAGCTTCTCAAAGAAGGTAAGGTTCTCAAAGAAGCTCGTCTCTTCTTAGTTGTAAAATTAGTTTCAACTTTAACTTTCATTTACATAGGCAAGCTGAGCTGTTGGAAAGAAAAAGGCAAAAAAAGCTTCGACAGAAAGAACAGAAAACAAAGGAACAATCATACAAGGAGAAGCCAGAGTCAAATTGCACTGCTGATATATTAGAGAGCCCGCCTTCTGCTGAACCATCCAGTTCCCTATGTGAAGGCGATTCACATGCTTTAGAAGCACCTGCAGACAATGTTCTCTCACTCCGTAAACCTGTGCACTTATTGAACAAATCAGAAGCTGCAGATATTGAAACCCAAGGTGGATACAGCAGTGAACATTTGGATTCAGGTAGTGCTCAGAATGCCGAATCTCGAAAAAGTTGGGGAAAAGGCCATCAGCATTTAGTCATCGCTAGATGGCAGGTGCCAAAAACACAAAAGCGTGGGCAAAATGGCTTTCGTCCTAGTCAGAATCTTCATATAGTAAAACCGGAACCTTTGCAAAAGCGCACTTCCCACAGGGATACTAGGGCTGCTTCAGTAGTTTGCAGTAAAGTTTGGACTAGGAAAGATAAAGTAGAAAATGGCGGGGAATGTGTGTTGACCAGAGTACGGGAAGAGGAAATAAACCAAACAGAACAATCTAGTCGTGAAGTTATGATTGGTTCTATATCTGTGGCGGTGAGAAATTGTGATGCGCAGAGTCAGGTTAATAGCAAGTTTGAATCCCAAAATAGTTGCAGCAGCGAGCATATTATGCCCAGAAAAATCAGTGGTCAAGACGAGCTGATGAAGCCAGAGTCTGTCCAGAGTGGCACAAATCGATCTACTGTCAAGTGTTGGAGGCCAGTGAGTACGCATGAGACCAGAGGTCAGTTTGCAGTTCAAAGTGGCAATCAAGAATCTGAGGATGATCCAATTCCAGGAGTGGGTGGTGATCGCACTGTGTCAGGTGAGAGCTGTCTTGGGTCTTGCGAAATGGACGGAAAGGATGACGAAAGCAAGGAAATCATGCAGATTAAAGGGTTGCCATTCTCCAGCCACAGTGCAAGAGCTTTTCTTGCCCAGAGTATGCTCATTTCATGTCATATTTAATACGTTTTAAATTTACGTTTGTCTTGCAGCCCATTTACTAGTGTCTGATTAGCCTCCATTTCATGTAGGATGGAAGGAGGCTATCTCAGGGGACCATGTGACCCTGCTCCTCTCCCCAGAGCCGGAATGTGATGGATGTCATGATTCCCTAAATGACCGTCCTGTTGGAGCATCAACAACAAAAGAATCAGATATCGAGGAGCGTAGCATTCTTGGCAATGCGGAGAACCGGCTGGGAATTATGGGTGCACTAGAGTCTTCAACCAACAGACATGCGAAAACCAAGTTTAGAACAAAGCCTGAAAAGGGTGTCAAAATAAAGTACATTCCCAAACAGACCGTTACCTAGGAGATAGAAGGGAAAATTTAGTTTGTTATACCAAATGTGCAGTTAATTTGCGACATTACATTCTTAGTAGCAGGAAGGGTTCCAATTTTACTAGTTGCACTTTTGTCTTAAAATTGAGAAATTTTTGGAGGAAAATATCTTCAAACTGTCCTTTTCTTTCTTGCATTGTTGGGTTCCGTTGAGATTTTGGTTTAGATGGGGATGTTATTATTGTTCTTGGCGTCCAGATTACAACTGTAATAAACTGGGTTTTCTAGTGCTGTCAGCCTGTCACAGAGTTATTATTATTAAGTTTTGTGGCCTTTAATGAGGTCTTTTGCATACTGAAATTGTTAAATTACATTGGTTGTAATTGTCTCAAATATTCAGTAAATTGGATTATGAGTAGACCTGTTTTGTTTACCTCAACATTCGCTGTCGTGTGATGTTTGTGATTTTTTTTTCTTCCAAATAACTGTGAATCCATAACCAAGTAAATTCCTGGAAAATCCCATTTGATGTTCCCTGCACCCGTTGTTCATTAGGTTTGAAACCGTGTTTAGGCCTGAATGGCTACTTTTTTCCGAACCCGGGCTTGTTAGTACATTTTCATTTTGGAAAAGCTCTGGTTGTAGCTAACATTGTTTATGGTGCTTCAATTTGTTTGGGTTTTAGTTACCTGTCTATAACTTCCCAATGTTTTTTAAGGCTTACTATTTCTCTTCTGGACTCGAGGTTAAAGATTGACAACAAACAATCACTAGGATTTACTATAACAGCTTTTAATTGTCTGTTATATTAAGCTGTTTTAAGTTTTTTATTTTTCCCATTTCCCCCCTTTTCTTGGCTAGGCAATGATAATTTAAGTTTGATTTGGTGGTAGGGGTCTTTGATAAATCTTGGGATGTAGATCTGTCTTCAATTTCCCAACCACAAACTTGTGTTTTTACTTGAGAACAGAAAGAACGGAGAAAAAAATAATAATAACAAAAGGTCTATAATCATCTAATGGACATGGACTCAACTTTCTTCCTCCGGAATTTTTGCCATCGACTGCTATACTTTTTAAATGATTCTCTCTGATTTCGGTCTTGCATTTCTCAGCTCACTTTTGACCGTGAAATGGGCCAAAATTATTGCAGATTTTTGTCCCCAGGTATGATAACTGAACATAAAAAAAAGCCCTATTGTTTGCTGTCTTACTCTTATGTTATGGTTAGATTGCAGAAATAAAGATGAGAATGAAATGACTCGTTTCTATGGAATAAAAAAAATGTAGAATGAATCATTCTTATTTCTGTTAAATTTGTGAATTTTATTCTTTGAGTGAGGGTATGAAATAAGGAATGATCATTTCAACTGGAATAGAATGAATCATCATACTCTCCATTCTATTCCCTTCTCTATTAAATTCCTTCAATCCAAACATAGCATTGATTCTATCTAATATGGGGTATCCCAATTATTTATAAATTTTGTTTTCAGACTTTCCCGTTTCAATCCGAACAAGCGACTGGTATGGAACTTAGAAAGTGGTATAGAAGAGGAGAAATGAAGAGGTCAAGAAGATTACAAATAGAGATGAAAACTTCCTCAAAATCATCTAGATATACAGTATTAAATTATGAAAAAAGGAAATTTATAAAAATATATTACAATTAATGTGAGATTTAAACAAATATTAGGCTCGTATTTAGAGTTTCTTTTAAAAGTGCCTATGCATATAACACTAATAAATCGGTTCTGTCAAACTAATCCTCATGCAGCTGCTGCTGTTGAAAACCGCTTCCTGTTTTTTGATTTTGTTTTTGTTTGCAAAATACAACCAAAACTACTTTTGAAACCAGAAGTTTATAAAGTAATTACAACAGCGTGATCTAGTAAGAGAATCATATCTAGTCACACTTAAATCTCTTAGAAAAATATTGTTGAATATATAGTAAAATTACATGGTGCCCTTGCATTTTCCCAAAGCACCTGCAAAATTATACACCCTTTATCGATGCAAGGTAGACAGACAATTATATTACAAAACGATTAGAAAGAATCAAACAAAGATTAAAATAACTAACTAACCAAAAATTTTGACCTTGAGCAAGAGACCCAACAGAATCAGCAGAAAATCCAGACTTCCCAATAACTTTTTCCCCCTTTCAACTCGTCCATTGTGCTCCCCCAACCCCCCCCCCCCCCCTCTTCCTTCTTTTCAGGTTTTTCACCAAAATACAAGATAGATCTATGTTCTAAAACTGCTATTTGCTCCAAAACCATAAAGCATTGCCATTTCTGCTAGGTCTTAAAAGCATCAACACATCAGACCACCTTATCCCAACTGCTCAGCGGGATGTGGATTGTCATTATCTTTCGTCTAAATCTGTTCACCATGAATTATATACATTGTGAGACAGTAAACTGACATCTGCTATGTAATGTAACACCATATCATATGACATGACACTGTGCCACCAAGAAATGGGAACATGCGCAAGCATAAAGATAAAAACATAAGATCATCCTACAGGCTACAGGTCTCATTGTTGAGATTATTATCAATAACTTTAGAAGATGGTGAAGCCACGCCCCATTGTATTATGATTTCATAATAAAGAAATTGAGCTAAAGATAACCAAAATAGCAATCAATTTAGGTAAGTGGGGGGAAAAATCACTGTCCCAAGGATATCATTTTATATTTATCCCCCTAATAATATTCAAGAAAAGAGCTTGCCTGTATATCTTTCAAGGGTACCATTGCCGTTCAAAGAAATAGGTACAAGCCTTCTTTCTTGACCCAAAGTTAGAATCTCCTGCATCCTTTCTGGCCAAACAGAGTTCAATCTGCGAGCAAAATCCTCTACTTCCCTGCAGTTTGGGGAAAATATAGCAAGTAAGGTCACACATTCAAAGTGATACAGGAAACACTGAAGCATATACCTTTTCACCCGTCCAGAAATTAAGAGATTTTACAGACTAATCAAAACTCAAAAGACCAATAGAAGTGAAAGAAAACAGGAAGGGCTAAGAAAAATAAGGTAAAGATTTAACTATATATAAGAGTATTCACTACAGATAATACAGCATGCTTACTCTAAGAATCATACATTTCTAGTACCAGTGCAAGTAATTCTGTGCCCACACACAGCTCAGGACTCAATTCTAGTAACTTTCATCTCAGACACATACTTCACATGTGCATGGAACAAAAGAAGTAGCCTCACAGAATGCTTCCCAATTCAACTAACCCCAACCCCAAGTAGAAGGAATTCTTACATCTAGAAGCTAAATCAATTCATATGTAAGAGAAACAGTATGACCAGTAGACATTAATTTAGAAATTTAATGTCCAAAAGTTGCTTAGATGTCTACATATGAGGCAATGAGTTAATACTCTGCCGAAATCTGTCGGTAACATATTTTTAAGTAGAGTTATAAACTCAGTTAATAATGCACTACATATTTAATAAAATCCAGGTGTTTAGTTGAAATATCAAACCTGTCAAGTTCTTCCTTCATTGCAGGATCCAGTTCATCATCAATATCCACATCATCAAAATAAAGCTTAGGTGAAAATGTAGCAGATGTGGAATCTTGCAACTTTGGAGTGAACCTTGGACTAGAAACATCTTCAACCTTACCATTCTGGCAAGCAGAAGTGACACCATTTAATTCCTAAACCATAGAAAACAAACCAGTAAATCAATAGGTAAAATGGTACATTTGCCAATTGTAAATGGAATAATTAGTGAAAAAAATCATATTAAAAGAAAGACCATAGCAACACAGAGATAGAGACGAAACACATAATAGAGTCAACCTTCTCATGGTTCCCATTTTCGTTGTTTGAAGAGGAGTTTTTTGGTTGATCTTTTCGCCTACGATTCTTCTTTTTATTTTTAGCAGTTCTAACACATTTTGAATCTGCAAAGCAATAAAATCCAATATATTGACAGACAGAGTAAGAAAGAAAGATTCTACAAACACTGAAATCCAGAACTGTCTATACCACAGACTGAGTGTGGATTAACGAAAGGAATTACAAAAGTACTTCATAATGGACCATACAAACAGAGCAGGTATGCATGCATACATGTTGCACATTTGTATTATCAACACAAACTTCAAGAACATAACTTTCTTCTATAGAGCAACATAGTTACTTCCTGCCACAGTGATGCTGTGATGGTAAAACAGAAAACGACAAAACTACTTACTTTTCAGATTCAAATACAAGCAGCAGCATACATAGAATTAGCAATCTGGTTGTAAATATGATCATTTTCTGTTCAATACATGCAAAAAGTAGAAGAGAGAATCATTACAAGGCCATGAGGCCGTCTTAGAGATGGTACCACAACCTAGTCAAGTCACAAAGAATGGTGTTAGATAAAAGAGCTGCCCTCCGAAGCTATATAATATTATGTCATCAAGCTATAGCACATGATAAATGAAATGATTGCCCTAATCAGCAGTCCTTCATTGCACAGAGCAAAAGGGTCCGTTTAGTAGTACTAAAAGTGCTATTACATACCCCCCAACCCGCGTAAATCATATATATATATATATATATATATATATATATATATATATATATATTCCTTCGCAACCCCTCCACTTCATTCCTATCTCCAAAGATGTTAGCAAAAATAATTTTATTTTAAAAAGCAATATTCAAGGTTCAAAAAGACTGGCTGGATCCATTTATGACAGGAAGGGATTGATCTTAACCAAGTGTGTGCCAAACTAAGAGCCACATCTAATCACCATCAGTTTAATCTCCCATAAGATTATTTTTATAATCTTATCCATGAGCCACCAACTAAGTAAAAATACCTACAACAAATTATGCATTTTACCTTGTTATCACAATCTATAACAACTCAGCTACCACATTGCAAATTTTTATCTTTCTCAGACAGGTTACATGAAATAACATACCCTTCATGCATTTCTCACTGGCAGCATCAAACTGTGGTATCAACTTGAATAACCAGTTTATGGTGATAAATTAATAACTGAACTTAATTGAACCACATCCAACAAAAAAACATGAACAACAGATACACTACTAAATGAACTCTTTGAAATATTTAAGGTAGTTCATCAGTATAATTTTGATAAGTTATGAACATAATTGATAATACCAAACTTCATTATGGCAAGACAATTACAAACTAAAATAACTCAAAATCGTACTAAAATATAATTTCATTTGCGGCATATAAATTTGGATAAAATTAATTAGATGTCATGATGGTGATTTTAACACAAATAGGGAAATTGTTAATCGTCAAATATATGAGATGTGAGAGGAAAGAGACAATACTTTAAGCATAAAATGATTTAAGTAAAACTTGAGGTTGTACACATAAAAAAAACAAAGAGTAACATAGTTTACAATCTTAGTTTGTCTTTATTTAAGATGTGCTAATGGATACATACCAAGTTACCAACCGTATAATAAAATCACAAAATTATGGGAAGAAGATATTATTTATAATTAACTTTAATCATGTTGAATAAAAAAGTTATTAATTGCATTCATGCTTTATAATTAGTCAAAATATTAGTGCGTAATTCTTTGAAGAGTCTCTCCAGTCTCCGGCTATCGTGTAATTTACTTTGGAAAATGATGTGCATACAAGTATGAGATACACCAAGTGCTACAATACCATACAGTTTTGGACCACCATCAGGGATAGGTCAAACAGGAACATGCATTGCACACTGGGTTCTGGGTACCAATCCAATCACAAGATACATTTAGATAATGTTCTTTTTCAACTGAGTGCAATAAAAGAAGCACTACATAAAATATATAAAAAAGGCATCCACTGCAATAACATTTAAGTATCAGATTATCTTCAAGGAAGAGTCAAACAAGACCATATATCACATGATTCTATGAATAGCAGATTTATTACGTGCGTGTATAATCCACAACCACAATAACAGTAAAACCTAAACTTCAATCACATGAAACTAACTATCCACTTACCAAAATAAACTGCCAATTACTCAGTTGTGCCATCTATAAAAAATTTATGTGCTAAATATCCAGCTCTGCCCTCATACGATGGGATGCATTGAGTCTTAAGCTATGTGATTATACGCTTCCTTGTGTGTGGGTGTGTGGGGGTGGGTGAGAGAGAGAGAGTACTTGAACATACATTTCATTCAAAAAAAATTATAAATGATCAAACCGCATATTTTTCTAATATTGCATCGTCTTTTTTTTTGTATTTCCATCATAGAGTAAGAGTTTCTTTTTAACCATAGTTCAAAATAAATGATGATATCTTGCAGATGTATTAAATTTGTATGATAAGTTTTCTGCAAACACGTGATAATATCAGATTGCAGCACAAGACAGTCCACCATATCCAGCCATGCATTGCAATATCACACAACAATTGAGAGAATTGTTAACTCCATGGCCATGAAAGAAGACATAACAGCAAGGGTCACCCTTTACCCCAAGTAGTTGTCATTCAAGCTTTCATCAAGTTAGCAAAGTTGAGTCATTGACAGGCTAAAAAAAGAAGAACTTGACAGTTCATTACCCTTGACAAGTTTAATCAGACACCAAGACAAGTGCATGTTTCCCACACAGGAAGAAAATGAAAATGCAAGCACTTGATGGGAGCTGAGTTGAAGCATTTATATTTTCAAATACATACCATCATCTCCACCATTTATGAACGACAAGAGATCATCGACCGAACGTTTATCCACAAGCTCTTCTTCAACCTCAACATTCTGAAATAAAACAAAGAGAAGAGAGGGTGAGAGAGAGAGTTTCAGTTAGTGCAAACATATATATGTGCACAATTAGAGATATCAACCCTCACGACCATACTTAATCCACTTTAGGGAGAGATTCCATATTCATTTAGCATTCAGTAATTATAATTATTCATTATAGACCTACAATAAATAACTGGTTAAAAGCTGCAAACAAACATCCAACCACCTTCATCTTCTCTCTCTCTTTCAATTCTTTCCTCTTTCTTGCATATAACCGATTCAAGAGCCTAATACGTGGATCATCAGTCATGTTTCTCAAGGGCTCCAACTTCTCTTCCTGTCATAATCAAATCTTCAAAGCTATGAAAAGATTAAATTTTCACAGTTTTACTATGTTAACTTCTTTTCTGGCGATGAATACCTCTGTAAGGTCATCGGGTAAATGGAATGTTTCACGAATTTCCTCAGGAGTTTTGCCTTCAATCATCCGAGCAAGTGCACGGCTGGTAAGATCAACCAAAGGCCTCAACTGCAGGCTATCAGCCGCAGATGTTAATTCACACAAGTGTTTTGTATCTAACCGAATGAACTTTTCGTCAAAGGTTTTCCGCTCCTACATATATGAAAAAATCAAAGATAGAAAATGTTAAGCAATTAGGAACGAAGAATAAGTAACAGCTTTGGTATTATTTTTTTCCCAGTACAATTGACTAGAAACTATGGAGACATTTGCAATATTATCAAAGAACTGAAGAACCACAAAAAAAATTATAAGCATAGCAAACCTTATTAGAGCGACCAGGTAATTGGTGAAAACGACAGTAATCTAGTATCAAACCCAGAATAGCAGGATTGACTCTCTGAGGAAGTTTTATTGCATAGTTTTTGGAAGATCCCATGCCCGTTTGAAGTACTTCTCGACAAATCATTGGGCAGAACATCGCAACCTCTTCCTCCACTTGTTGGATGGAACCATCAGTAGTTTGGAGCCAAATGTAAGATTTCATCTTCAGAGACAAAAAAAATGAAGCAGAGCAAACACCCAAAATATTATTACCTAAACATAACTCCAAAGGAAACAAAATTAAATACGAAAATTGCCACAAGATCCATGTCACATATCAAGAAACTAAGGTCGAATTCCAATACAATTAGTCTGGGTACATATCACATTCATGCTGGTTTATAAGCAACATACATCTGTGCTCATCACCCTTTTTCTCATATATGAGTTACCATAGAACATTATACCAAACCCTAGATATTGTTTTCTGATCTCAACGAAATCCATTCAACCATATTCTGAACTCAACCCCCTACCAACCCCCATCAAAACTCGGGGGGGTGGGAATAAATAATAAAAAAACAGATACACTCTCACCAAATAATTAGACTCCTTAGAAAAATCATCAATAGAAAGATATCTTCATAACTCGATCAGTTTTATTTTACATTTGCAAGTCATGCACATACCTCTGGTTTGACAACTGCCATTGGCCCTTATGACACATTAGCCGTACAACCTGGGGAATTTTCTTTTAGAATTTTGCGAGGATGAAGTACCTTGTACCTTTTGACTTCAAAAGTTCTGTTAACAAAGATGGCTAAAGGTTCGCCTTTTCAGTAGATAAACTTTGTGAAGTGATATAAACTCTAACTAGTGAACTCCAGATTGACACATTTCCAGATCTCAATATAAACACTTTCTTAAGAAGAAAGCTGCGTCGGACTTTGTCATTCAACTCAAAGGTACAGCCAAAAATGGGGATGGCCCAGGAACCATTGGATGTCCTGAAAAGCACAAATAATAATAATAATAATAATAATAATAATAATAACAACAATGTGTCATATCATACCGAAAACTATATAAAAAAATCCAAAATATTGTATTTAAAGAGAGATTTAATTTTTAAAAAAAAATTTGGGGGGGGGGGGTGAGGACCCAACCAATGTCTCCTTAACAATAAGGAAAATGCAAGCTATAGAAATTCCTAATATCTCATAGAACTAAAACAAAACTTGGTCTCTCAAGATTGCTAGTAGCCTAGTACGCATACTAGTGCATTTTCACACTGAAAAGTATAGCTAAATAATTACTCCCTCCATCCTTTTTTAATTGATCCTAATACTCCCTTCATTCCTTAATATAAGTCGTTTTAGAGTTGTGCACAATAATTAAAGAAATGATTGTATAGCATTAAATATAATATCAATTGTTTATATTGCTCTTGTATTGAAAAAAGAGAGTGTTATTTATTAGGCAAAAAATAATGAGAGAACCAAAGTTATATTTATTACCTGGGATAATATTGGAAACTAAACAATTAATATTTACTTGAAATTCTCAAACGACTTATATTAAGGAACAAAAACAATTCTCTAAAACGGCTTATATTAAGAAATAGAAAGAGTATAAGTTAGCACTTAGTTTAAGAATTTGATCTTTAATAATGCTTTAAAGTTCTCTCTTCAAAATTTATAATTTTATAACAAATATATGAATTGGACAATAGTGACAGTCAAAAAACTCTTCTTTAAGTGGGTTGTGGGTCTATAAAAGTTTGAATGAAATAAAGTGCAGAGGTTCAATTAATTTTGGGACTTTATAAAAAGGTAAGGAGATCAATTAGGGATGGAGTAAATAAGAATAATAATAGCGATGATAATAAGAATAAATGGTAATAACACTACAGCCTATAGGCAACCCCAAAAGGAGGAACTTAAACCCTCATCCACACTGGCTTGTTGGGATTTTCAAATTCTAGAAGGTCGTCACCCTTAACCGCCACCTACATAGCATGGTGGAAGAGTAAACCAGACAAGTGCACATATCCCTACTTTTTACATATTTGCATAAATTGACTGCTCAAACTTAAACACAATTTCTGACGCTTGAAAGCCAAATCACCTTACCCTGTAGTGCTGTCTGCTACATATGCTACTGTATTAATTGTACTTATACATCAACAATGTTGTACCTCTGGAAAGATAAAATTATATTCTGACAATCGCTATAGTTGTTGAGGGTAAATAAGACCGAATCCTCCTATGTTAGGATCAACCATAACTGGAAAGAGTTACAGTCAATATCTTCTTTTCAACTTTTAAACTTTTGTAAATTAGATTGCATACCAAACCATATCCAAATAAAAGAGAATGCAATTTAGGAAGCAAAATGTGCATGCAGTACACTGATTAACGTGTAAATTCTCCAATTATGCCATCAGATACAAGTATCGAGTTAGATACTAGTTTGAATGCTGATTAAAGGAACAGAAACAAGCTATGAAAAAAATTGGAGCTGAATGCCTACTTCTATCCAATCAACTACTCAACAACGAAAATAAAAATAAAATCTAATATTCTCAAAAAAAAAAACAGATTAATGTTGAATAATAATTTAAATAATCAAAATGAAAATAATCAAGTTCAGAGCTTTAACAATAAACACAAATTAAAATCTGATAAGTTCTAAGCTTTGATTATGTAGCCTTACATACCTAAAAGGTCATGTGAAAATGAGTTCGCAAGGAGTTACTATTTCCAATGGAGAACAGTCAATCTAGAGAGAGAAAAATACGTAGCAATTTGGTAGTTTAGAGTACGAGAGGAAGAGAAGAATTATGTTACTAAATATGGAAACAAATGAAATTTACAGCTAGGGCTTTCAAAATCCAGAGTTTTGCACTTCCTTCAGTTTGTGATTTGGTTAGCTGCTGTTTTGTCACGTGACCGCCGATTTTCGTGCCTCCTCACACGTGGAAACAGATAGGGCTTTGGTTGCCCCATTTGTTGGTGGACTATTGTTTGGGCTTTCATTATTTTTGGGTGCATATTAGGCCTTTACGGCCACAGTTTAATTTGCTTGGGCTTGCGCTTTCAGACTTGTTGGTCTGATGATGGACCGAACCAAGAGTTTAAATAGTTAGAAAAGTTTTGATCTATGGCGTTAATTGAGGAAATCATAAAGAGTAAAATTGAAGTGATTAAATTTCAAAAAAAAAATTATTCAATAATTAGTAATAATCTATTTATAAAGTGGGAGTAAAAAATGGCAGTTTTTTGGTGTAAATAGAAAAGTGAAACTTTTTTTACTTTCCTATTTTACCCTTGAAACTTTATTTATTCATTTTTGTCCTTTTCTTTCTCTCATTATATCTCATCTTCCATTTTTTAATATTCCATTTTTCCTCTTTTAACCCACGGCTATGTTTGTTTGCAAGAATAATACTTTAAATATGATTATTAATCCCAAATATCTTATTTGTTTTCAAATTTATAAAATGATTCGGGATTATAAAATTATTTAATAGTCTTGACATTATAATTATAATCATAAACTATGTTTGTTTGCAAGGATTATATTTGGGATATGACTATTAATCTCAAGTGTCTTGTTTGTTTTTAAATTTAGACACAGGATTATTAGTATCGGGATTATTAGTCTCGGGATTATAAAATAACTTAATGGTGTTGACATTATAATTATAATCCCGAGATTATAATCTTAAGATTAATAGTCTTGGGATTATATAATCTCATGGATTATAAGGCTTACAAACAAACATAGCCCTAGGATTAATAGTTTTGGTATTATAATCCCAAGACTATTAATCCTAAGATTATAAAATGACTTAATAGTCTTGACATTATAATTATAATCATAGAATTAATAGTTTTTGGATTATAATCCTTGCAAACAAACATAGCCGCAGATATAGTGTGTGCCATTTAAACTTGTAACTATTATGATTGTATTGACTAAAATCAAATGAATTTAAATTTATTTTGAGTTTTTGGATTTCGTAAATTGACTTCGAAACAAATTGATTTTTTTTAAATGTGGGAGTATTTGAAAAGTAAATATTTTTTTTTAAAAAAAAATTCCATCATGAGGTTCTCAATTAGTCAAAACATATACTTCTACCATTCAACAAAAAAATATCACAATTAAATTCATATTTGGTGCATAGATTTTTTTCTTTTTTTTGCTATATTTATCTTAAATATAAGATTCTTGTCTTTATTAGTAAAAATGGATCCAAGACCTCGTGCACCTAAAGTTTTATGAGTAAATTTTTTACCAGAACCATGAGAGACTTGGTTGGTGTCTTTTTCTCTCTCTTTTTTTTATTTATTTATTATGTGAAGAAACTTATAGTTACTACCTTCTTTTGAAATGCACGAGTCATGAGGAAACCCTGGCATCATTTATCATGTACATTCATTCTCACAAGTGTTATGAATTTTGACATATACAGTATGCCTGTATGAGCTTTGTTTTGATTTTATTCCTTTAATCAAAAACAATCTTCGACATTTCTTCAATTGATTCTGAGTAGGTACAAGAACACTGCACGAAGGTCTTCAACATTATATTATGGGAATATATGATATTTTGAGGCATTTTTTTCATGCCAAAAACTCGTGTTTCTCGCGCGTACTATATAATTTTTTGTTAATTTGGGTCATGTTTGTAACGACTATAATCTTAGGACTATATTCTCATGCATAGGCCTATCAATCAACTTTGTCAGTTTGGCTTAAAGTTGTCTTAGCTCGGCCCAATTAAAAATTATCAGGCTTAATATCATCATGAGTTTCAGAGTTTTTTTATCAAGCCCGTCTTAAAATATATTATTATTAAGATAGACTCCTAAATTCAAAAACAAAAATATAATTCAAAGTAACTCGCTTAAAATGTTCCACGTATATCATTCTTCATAATAACAAAATTGAAGTTTAAATTAACAATAATTAGTTATTTTATAAATATTCTATATTATTTGTTATTTTTAATATTTCATCTCAATCTTTTTTTTATGTAATTAATATATTTGTTATGAAATTGATAGAAGTGACCACTTCAAAGAATATATGGTACTTAATTTTTATTTAAAGATATTATATATAAATTCAAATTGAGGGTATAAATATGTAATAATTCATTTAAATAGTCTATATATTTTATTAACACTATAATTCCTATCAACCTATTGACCAAACTCGGCCCGAATTACATTTCGGGTTATGAATTTTTGTTCAAGTTCAGTTCGTAGCTTATTCGGCTTCAAGCTTAACCGACTCAATTTACATTTGTTTTGAAAGAGATTATTTATGGGGATAACTTTAAATAATCTCATGTTATTTTTGTTTTGTCCAAGACTATTTAAAGAATTTGATAAAAACTTACCGTTTGAACTATTATACACTTACCACTAATAACAAAGATATCGTAAATAGTTCGAGTATATATAGATAGAATAGAATACATCGGTCATTTTAAATAAAGATAAAAGTTAATTTTATCCATAAATTTTTAATTCTAAATTGTCTCTCCTTTCATGTAATTTTATTATCCCACAAACTAACAGTCCTATTGCAAACAAACATAGCCCTGGTTACAAAGAGCAAGCTCCTAAATGATGTGTGGGCATTGCATTTGCACCCTCAAGGTTGAAGGGGAAGAGAGGTGAATTATTTTTTCCATATGATGCTACAAGCAGAATTTTGTGCCTTCGGAACTAGATTCCTTTCATTCCCCGAATGCTAATAATGTACAGATAATAAATGAGGGTCCATATTGACGGTTACAAACTGAGCCAGCCAGCCAGCCAGCCAGCATGCTCTCATGAAGCAAGGTTGTAAAATCTAAATCCAGATCATTCCGCATTATCTGTACAGCAAATTCAGAACCCAAAAAAAAAAAATCTTAAAGCAGCTATTTTATTATCGTGGCTTACTTTCTTCTCTCTTCTATTTCATGGTACACTATATGATTCTCTGATACCACCATTTTACGTGAAAGGATCTGTATACAATCACCGGAATCTATATCACTTTTCACTCATACCTCAGATCAGTTAAGTAAACGAAGGCTTTGACAAACTCTGTACAAGCCAATGTAGCATTGTATAAAAAACTAACTGCAACAGCAAATCTTCTATCTGTGAGGAAGCAAGATCCACCTTAGAATAGTGCAAGTTCGTCTCAATATGTCAGTTGGTTGAGTTCCGCGAGCTTAAATACTGATCTCACCAGCATGAATCACATAAAAGACTTGCAGAACTACTTCCTTCGGACCTTTCATACTCCAGAGATCTCACCTTATTCCATAGTAATTTTCATCTCGGGGTCATTATTGTGCAAATTAGATTTCTTCATGTAGTCACAGTTGATATGCTTAACAAAATCATCTTCTAAACCCCCCCAAAAAATGATGGTTAGCAAGTTTTTCTTGAATGACGGACTTGAATTAGGTTCTGATGTGGCCAGCTGATGGAGCACAAGGATTGAGATCTAGGGAAGGTTTCAAGTTAACATGATCCCTCAGGAGTTGCTGAGAAACACAATCAGCCAAGACAGACTGCCCTTCATACAGTTCTCCTTGAGCCGGCTTTCCAAATTGCTTTCCAAGAAGAAGAGGCTGAGATCCTGACTGCATCCCTCGAAAAAAATTGGGATTAGGATCATGATAAGTGGTACCGCCATTCATGTAGGTGCTATGGGGGGACTTGGGAACCTCTTGCAAGTAAACTGAATGATTAAGGTTATGAAATGAAATAGCACCACTAGAAACTGTGAGAGGGGTAGATGAGCCTGATGTGGTACGAGGGCTAGATATAGGTGAGGGAGACATCCTTCCATTCAACTGTTGCGGAGACCTCGGCTGTAAAAGTGGGCTTCCGATTGGAGAGACTGGGCATGATATGTTCCTCAGAATATAGATATCGCTATAAGAAACAAGAATAGAATGGAGTCAGACAATAACGCCTAATAGTTGCTGCTGTATTTAATGCTGTTTCTTGAACATCTTCACAGCGTATGTAATAAAAAGACATTCTTGTCATACAGGTTTTTCTCAAAATCAATTAAAGCTCACAGTAAAGTGCATTGTAACAGAGAGAGAGAGAGAAAGACCTGGAATTAAAACCAGATTTTGTTGAGACCCTCGAGGAATGGACAGCAAGCCTGTCAGAATCCAAGGTCGGACGATTGCTTGAATTTGCTTTAACCTGAAAAAGATAAGATCTTAGTATCAACAGAGAAGTTTTAATTTCCTTTATGAAGCGAGAAAGAAAAGACAAAAACTGCATTAATTTAAATTCGGTTGAGGTATAAGCCCTAACATAAACAAAATAACAAATATAATACCATAGATTTCACTCCATTTGTAATGCCTGGTGGAGGATCAGAAGGCTCGTGACCTAAAATTGGTTTTTCCATAGGTGCAGCATTTTTCACAAACTGGTGCTCCAAAAGCTGAGCAGCAGTTGGACGATACATTGGATTCCGCTGCAAACACTGCCACACGAAGTCCTTTCCGTCATCCGACAGGTGGTCAGGAATTGCAGGGAGTTCCTTACTGTTCCCAATTTTGAACATGGCAGCAACCTTTAAGCCAAATGGTGAAATATATCAGATAATAAGAGGAAAAGGAACAAATCTCAAGTCAAATAATCTGCAAGCTAAAATTCATTAATTATGTCTAAGATGTGTACTTTGGATACATAAGTAAAAGTTCAGCTCAGGGAACCTTTGATCAACTCTGTGTGTGTGTGCGTGTTATAACTTAGATCAAGAGCTTAGTTTTTTTTTTTAAATCACTAACCCCTTCGTACTGGCTCCAAGGTGGTTTTGTTGTAGCCATTTCCAGAACAGTGCATCCAAGGCTCCAAATATCAACAGCAAGGTGGTTACCATTTGCATTCCTTATAACCTGAGTAATTGGTGGAACAGAGAGATGAGAATTTTACAAATGAAGACCCTATGAACAAGACCAGTCCAGGACCAGAAATAAATCATGACCTCAGGTGCCATCCAGTAAGGGCTTCCTTTGAATGACAGTGGACATGCTTGCCCTGTGATCTGAAAATTTGAGGAATTGTCAAGAGTTTTGTGAAAGCTAAATCTTTTTGTGCAATCTTAAGGTTAAAGTTCAAGCATTAAATGATCTTTGGTACTAAAGAACTTATCAAACAGGAATTTACTTCATTGGAAAGCGTGACAGGTTACTAATGGATGCTGCATTAAATCATATGACAAATTTATATTTCTTGCTAGTACACTTATTAAACAACCACTCTTTATTTCAGGTAAAGCAGAATTATATTTAATAAAACTGCCTGAAAGAAGGAGGCAGAGGGGGAAGAACCCCAAGTACACACAATGTATACGTTAAAAAATAAAGGAGGAACAGAAACTCCTATTCCAGCCCCCACACAAATAATTCCCTAGACAATTAGCACAGCCACCCCAAAAACATTTACAGCAGGCAAAAAAAAACTCATTCTACTCTTTCCATTTACATTTCAGATAGAAGTTGGCATCTATACTTACATGCTTTGCCATTCCAAAATCTGCCAACTTGACGCGGCCATTTGGGTCAACAAGGATATTTGCCCCTTTAATATCTCTACAAAGGACACATACAACCAAAAAGAAATGAGCTTTTATCAAAACAACACAAGAAAGAAAAGAAAACTATATGAAATTGACTATAAAAAATTAAATTGATTCACCTATGTACAGTATTTTTAGCATGTAAATATGCAAGACCGGATAAGATCTGTTGAGTATAGCTGCGGATTGCTAATTCACCAAATTGTCCATATTCTTGAAGAAGTTTATAGATGGAACCACCCGAAACATATTCCAGATATATATAAAGTTTATCATCTACCTGCTCGAAAATCACTAGTTTGGAGTAAGACTAAAAAGATCATGACAAAAGATGTTCACACATTATTGCGTACAACTTTCAAACCAAAACCTATAGGCATGTCAAAAAAAAAATTATTTCAGTAACGGTTGTCCCATATGACCTTTAATGAAATTGTTTCAGAAAATTAAATCCCAAGGAAAATGAAAACTGCACCACAATATATATTCAGCAGACAAATTTTAGACATTTATAAGCAGAAAACTAAAACATACAACTGCATATTTTTTTTACTTATTAAAAGGAAATCAAATAAATAAGAAATTGAAACTGAAACTGAACTATTGCTAGTTTATCAAAAGTGAATCAGCAGGCACAAATCTTACTGTTTCAGATCCATAGTACTGCACAATATTTGGATGTCTTAACCGGCTCAGTAAAGCGATTTCCTGACGGAACAATAAATATAAGAATTACGACAGAAAGATATATGAAAGAGTGCTAAAAATAAAAAATGCTGATCGGTAACAAAATAATCCAGAAGGAAACTAACATATCAATAATCTACCGACTAATAAGTTACCTGTCCCAACTGCTTTGCACTTTCTTTTGACTTTGCGTCATCTGACAATAATGTAACCTCCTTCATAGCACACATTTCACCACTTTCACTACAGAAATATTGGCCCAAATATACAGAAACATCATCAGAGACCATCATTTAGGAATTAGCAAAACATGATCACTCACCAACACACACACACACATATATCATATATGCATGCAATTGTCGCCAGTCCAGAAATCACATTAATATGATAAGAGAAACCATGTTATAATAATTAAGAGAATTAATTTATTTCGGCCTTAAATGCTAGCAACATCTCCAAATTAAAGACAACAGCAAAGAATGAAGCCCTAAATGTGAGACTACAAAACCCTAATAATTTTGTACCTGTTAAACCCAACATAAACATGTCCAAATGAACCTCTACCCAGCAACTTCCCCTTTTTCCAGCGCGAACCAGGGCTTGGTAGATTCTCTGCTCTTCCTGGACTTCGTGGTATAGAAGGTGATGTAGATGCTGAATTTGAATGAGAAAAGGGTGAAGTATTACAAATTGTTATGGGAGGGAGGGGTAACCGGTGGCTCTGTTTTTTTCCCTCATCAGGCCTGCTACTCTGTGATTCGGTGGTTATCCCTCCTGCTCTTGGATGAAGTGGTGTGACAGCACCACTATGAATTCTAGAACTGGGACCAGGGCTAGTCATTCTAGGACTTGGAAGTGGAGAATACTCTGGACTACCCCTGCTAGGCTGCCAAAATAATTGCCCTGACATATCACCACCCATTGAATTGTGCCCGGAATTCTGACCAGAACCTGGGCTGGAGCATTGACCAGATCCAAGTAAAGGAAGATCTGGATAAGGCTTTCCAGCCCAGAAAGCAGAATTTATAACTTGCTCGGTGCCAAATGCTCTCATCGGACTTCTAGAAGGACTTGACATTGAGCTATCCGGGGCACTGCATAATGCACCATTATACGGACTCTGTAGATTAGGCACATGACTGCTTAAAGGTCTCCTTTTGGGAGATTGATTATTTAAGGAAAGATTAGCTGGCTTCAGCACCTCCCTTGAATTTGTTCTCATAATTGGGGACTGATCTTTAATCAACATGCTTCAGAAAAAACGAGGTAGACAAGTCAAAGACAAATAATGAACAAATAAACAATAAGGATGATAAGCTCTAACATCTGAAAAAAGAGACGGATATATCCACAAATCACCTATAAACTGATGCATATTTAACATGATAGCCACTTGGAAAATTTGGGGATGGGGGCGGGGAGAAAGATAGATAATAAATGCCACAATTACAATTATTGTTACTCTTGTTTTTTTTGCAAAATCTCACCTGGAAAAGCTTCCCGCTGCTGTTCTGTTACCAAGTTCGCAATCAGATGTCAGGGGACTACGCTGGCTAGAGTCACCTGGATCATCACTATCAATAGAACATTCACTAGAAACAGAAGCAGTGACCAAATCTCCATCTAACTCTGCAGGATCTAGCCTGCTTCGGCTGCACTCAGGTCTTGGAAGAGGCAGAAATAATGATGGTTTGGCACCCTTTTCCTGTCTTGGTTTTGCCAATCCGCCGATTCGAGAATCCGTACGAGATATGCTTGCAGGAAGTAAACCTGGAAGGGGAAGTGGTTGGGCCTGAGGCCTTTCAACAAAACTTTGACATCTTGCGACATGTTTGGAAGGTGATGGCGATCTGGACACTGGTCGGGACAGAAACTGGTTTTCTAAATCTGTGTCACTGCAATGTCTTCGAGATCCTCCATGTCTACTGCTAGATTTTCCTTCAGATGGGATCTTAAATTTCCGGTGCAATGTGTCAATAAAACTCTCTTTGCTCGGTTTCTTCTTTGCTTCTTTTGACGAAGACTTTCCCCACCATGAACGCATATTTCCTGACTATAAATTTTGTAGAATCGGTGAACAAATTTCAGGGGTAAATAATTTAACCATTGTCCTTTTGATGTATTTTACCTGAACATGAAGTTACTGACTAGACACCATTCTGATACAGCTTTTCAGATACAGATTTATTTCTTTATGCAGAAAATGACTTTCTCCAAAAGTGACTTGTGAGTGGCTACAACTACAAATCTGAAATGTAAAGAAGAAGATGAGTGTCGCCATGTCGTACTCCCTCAATCCCAAATTATTAATTATTTGTCCCTTTTCGCCCGCCGGGGGGGTGGGGGCGTCGTCACAAATTTTAAGAATTGTCACAAACATTATTATGGACCATATACGTATGTGCGAGTGTGTGTAGTTAAATACATAATATATTAATATATTGAATTTATAAATGTGTCCTCAGCAAGTCTTAAGAAGTCTTCCCCACTTCCCACAAGACCAAAAAAGGCACAATTAAATTGGAATGAGGATTGAGGATAGTACACTTAATTTCTGACTTAAATAAATTGGCATTACATTATACATATATGGATAGATTCTACACTAAGAAAAACAATATACATTTGTTTGCATGCACACATGCAAATCACAGCGCAAAAAAAATACAAAAAGTCATAGTTATCAGATCTATTTAAAATCCAAACTAAAGAGGCATTTTTCTAGACAACTAACATATTTGGAACAGCTAAAAGATGGTTGTTCTTGTAATATTAAACAAGAAACTAAAAAGGTCCACTTCAAGTCAATGACACAGGTTAGATGGTGGTAACAAGAAGGTAACACATAATACTTCTTTCTTGTTATATCTACTTTTCTCGGTTAGGTTTGCCTGGTAATGCCAAGTCCTGATGTAGTTTGTCCATATATAGGAGAGAATAAGCAACAGGGGATTCACGAGATAGGTTCCATATGCATCTTCTACATCATGTGCTCAGCAGTGCTCAGTGCTCAGATCAGAAAATGTGGGATGAACAAAACTATATATAAGTTGTCAGTTCTACTACCAACAGTACAAACAATTTGACTTGACTTTTGAGTGGGCCTATAAGCCAAGATGCAAATTGGTGCTATTATGATGTGGATCGAGTCTTATTATGGGTTCAGACTCGGACCCGAGTTGTTAAAGATGATATTAGAGTGGTCGTCTCCTTGTGGAGTAGTGGGTCTAGAGCACAGATGTCCGTTGAGGATTTTGATTCAAAATTTGATTGTGGACTTGATGAGGACATTATGGATTTAAATAGGAAAGATTTTGATACCCAGTCTTGCATTGAAACATATCGGATGGACAGAACTGTATATAAGGTCTCAACTCTACTACCAAGAGTTCAACAATATGTCATGATTTTTTGGTGGGCATGGGCTAAGATGACACAACTGGTGTTTCTGGACATGGATTCAACCTTTTTCTGGACTTGGATTTATGTTTGTGCCGTTATAATGTGGACTTGGGAATGTACAAGAGAACACAACTAAAGTAAATTCTCTTAGTTAGATTCAACAAATATTTTGTCATAGGATGTTCTTCCCAACTGTTTGAATGTTTGTTAAACTTAGGGGAACAAATCTTCGAATGATAGAAATATTGACAGTTCTAATATATTTTACTTTTCTTAAAGTATTTCCACCCCACCTCTCTCCAAAATGAATCACTAAATAAAATAATAAATAAACCTAATCATCAAAATCGTTAATCATGTGGGAAAACATCTCAACCAAAGAAATTTGAAGTTACACAAACTGGATATTCTTTGTTATACAGGTTAACAAGCTTAAATAGAAATATAGAATTCAATTAAGGTGATCTGACGTTAACAGTTGGTAAAAAACCATTCCCATACTACATAAGTGCATCAAAAAAGTAAGTAATTTTAGAAAAGGAAAATAACAAATGGTTCTCATGCAAAATCAAAACTAATTAGCAGGGTACATAACAAATCCGACCAGGCTCTTATCGGGGGCCGCAGTGGGGAAGTGCAAGACTTGAACCAAGACAAGAAGTATAATTCATCATTCTTTTAGGGGGGGAAACTCCCTCCATCCCACACTATTTGCAACATTTGTTTTTAATTTGTCTAATGGATTTTAAGACATACCAAAAAGAATATTTAGATATTATATTTTTATATATTTTGTAAATTTCTAATAGATTCAAATATTATATTTTTAACCATATTACAAACATTTTTAAAATATAATATTCAAAAAGATTATCGGCACGTCTTAAAATCCATGTCACACACACTGTAAAGGGAAGTGTTGCAAATAATGTGTGATGGATGGAGTATTTTTACGCAAAGTATGTGAATGTCACAATACTAGAACTACACCATCTTAATTTTTATTTCTTTTAAACTATAGTTTGATATTTCTAAAGCATACTGTAATTCATGTAGTCCCACATCAAAACGTGTGGGATGGAGGTATGAATTGCACTGTGTATATAAGGTATCAACTAAACTACTAAGAGTACCAATAACTTGTCATGACTTTTTTTGTTTTGCTAAGTATTGTCATGACTTTTGAATGGGCTTGTGATGGGTGAAAATGACCTAAATGCCCTTAAAACAGTGAGTTGTACCTTGATCTAGGTTACTTACTAAGCCCTGACGAGTATATCATCTCAATTGTCATGACTTTGGGATAGGACTTTTGGTGACCCATCCATACTGGTGTTACTAGCAATAACTTGTCATGACTTTGGTGTGGACTTTTGGTGACGCATGATGACCTACGTACTCTTGGAAAATTGTTTAGAACCTTGATCCAGGCTCAGGTCGTAACAAATGGAAGCCAACTCTAAAATGTCTAAAGTTGATACTAAGGACTAAGTACTAACTAACCCTGACGATGACATCACAGTAACTCTCATGACTTTGGGATGGCCTACAATCACTGAAGTACTCTTGGGGAATAGAATTGAGGCTTGATCAAGGCTCCGCTTTGGGCTCGGGACGTTAAACACATCCTGTTCAATTTGATAGCTTTTTGGTTCATTATTGAAATTTTGGAGGATATTGTACACACTTTTCCAATGGTTAAGTAGACTGCTACTTCAATTAGATATCACTTAGCACTTCCTAGCACTTGCCGTCGCTGCTTCTCTGTCTTAATGAGAACAAGGAAATGAATTTCAAGATCTTTCCTATATCATTCCTCTCTTTCTTTATGAGAAAGATACTTCAATTCCTAAAACAAGTATGACAAAAACATACACAGTGCAGTTATTTCGATTTGGGATGCATAAAACAACTACTTTAAGTTTCGGGGAAAAATACCTTTTCACACAACCTATTTCCAAAAGATTTTATTTTTTTCCTTTTAACTAACTTTGTCCCATAGGATATTTCAAGAAAATGTTTTAAAACATACTCTATATCATTTTTACAGGTCCACTAAATTATCAAACACAGGCATCAGCTTGTAATTTCCCTACGCCTTCTTTACTTCTAATATTCCTTAAGCTTCCTTTTAATTATCACAAACCCCACCAAGCAATGGAATTACGTATTCACAATTCAAATCACCGACCTTTCAGTGTTGATTAGGTCAGAAAATAGCCTGATTTCGCAACTAGAATGCACGGCATTTCAACAGATCTAAGCATACATTGAAATAAAAAAAAATAACTAAATTGATTACAAGTAATTCCACAAAACTAGGATGATATCAACAACAAAAAACTAACCTTAAATTTTCAGCGATCCTGAAATGCAAGATGGCGTCACAATGAAGCAAGTAAAAGCGAAAACAAAACCCTATAAATCTTATAGGGAGTAAGAAAAATATAGACTTTTTGGAAGAATTCGAATTGTAAGATCTTCAAGAGATCGCGTACAGGCAGAACAGGGGAAAAGAGAGAATGAGAGACAGATTGGGGAAATGTAGAGAGACACTGTATAGTGTGTCGGAGCATATAAGTGGACTTGTCTGACTAATAAATTCAACAAAAATATATGAAAATATATGCAAATGGAGTACTATAATAAGTAGACCCTACCCTACTCAGTACTAATATTACCTCCCTCTCATAATATATAACCTTTTTAGATTTTCCGGTACTACCTCTATTTTTTTAAAATTTTAGTTTTAAATTTTGATACGTAAATTAAGAAAGTCATTTAATATTATTATTTATTCTTTTCATTTCTTAATATAGATCATTTTAAGATTGTACATAAATATTAAAGTAATAATTATATAGCATTAACTATAATATCAATTGTCTATATTGCCCTTATATTGAAATAAGAGATTATTATTTATTGGATAGAAAATAGTGAGAGAATCAAAGTTATATTTAATACTTGGTGTAGGTAATATTAGAAACTAAGCCATTAATGCTTACTTAAAATTCTCAAACAACTTATATTAAGGAATAAAAATATTTCTCTAAAACTACTTATATTAAGGAACGTAGGGAGTAACAATTAAAATTTGTTTGAAATTTCATCACTACGAAAATTAAAAACTATTAATACAAGGGAAAGAATTTCTTAGGACAATGAGAGAATACATGGATAATATAAAAAAGTAAAAAATTTATTCTCCTCGAAAGTTATAAACGACAAATATTTTGAAACAAATTTTTTCTTCTAAAACGACAATCTTTTAAAAACGGAGGTAGTATTAATTATTAACTGTATCCCGTGCCTCCGGCATTACATGGACGGTGAAATTTATTTCAAATTTTGGACGGCTCAGATGATTTATTAGGGTGAGCGAAAAATTCAAAATCAATTATATTTTGTTATATAGATTTATAACTATCTAACAAAATATATGTGATTTTTTAGGCTTAATATTTTTTTCCAAAATAAGTGATGTGTTAGAACTCCAATATAATTTTTATAATATTTTTTCATATATGCCCTTATGCAACCACTGATATTTATTGCGTCTTGCAATCCTAATTTTACTCAGATACACGTTTTCCTTCTTCTAACTACTGACTTGGTTACCTCCTCCATTACTCTTGACTATTCATTTCCTCCCATTGCTCCTAGTTTTAAACCCATAAGAATGCTTCTGAACGTGCTTGAGAGAGTGCTTCTAAAATGAATCTTCTGTTTTTCCTTCTTGGCAAAAACGGTGACGGCCGGAGAAACTTACATAAGTGATGGAAGACCTTGGCGTTCCTGGTAGACCTGGCAAACGGCCGGGTCGGGCCGGGCCGGGCTGAGGCCAGGCCGGGCCAAAAAGGCCCGGGTTTTGGTAGCTGAAAATTGCCAGCCCGTGGCGGACCGGTGCGCGGCATTAATTTTTTTTTTTTTGCAAACTCTTTGTTACACCAAAAATAATAATAATAAATATTAAAAATAATAAAATAATTAATAATAAACAATAATACAAACAAACACGATTAATTAATTACATACATTAACTGTGACGCCCCCAAAACAGGTATACAACACCTATTCTGAGTCGTCAATAACATGGTACAGAAACAACTACAACTTTATTAATATAACATAAAAACTATGAGTGTAAATATAAATATTGTCATTTAGACAATATCCACACTCAAATAAGTCCTCATTACAATTATTGGAACAATATTTTACAAAAAAAAATGGTGAGGACTACTAAAACAACTTCCTAGAACCTTCATTCCATACCCCGACTAGTACCTGCTACATTCTCGCCTCCTGAGAAGAAAATATAACAACAAGGAAAAGGGTGAGCTCAACTAGCCCAGTAAAGAATATTATGACTAAGATAATATACAACAAATTATCGTTAGTCTTCAACAGGAAAAAATTTAATAGAATACAATAGACAACAAGTTTTAATTCATTATTCGCAGCGGAAAATAATAATTCATAGAGAAGTTACGTAGAGAATGAAATCTACGATTATCTATGAATTTAAAAGCCCATCATCAACATTTTATCCCTGTAACATCAATCAATAAATATCTTGAATCAAATAGTCATCTTTGCACTACAGGCTAAAGATATCCATCAGTTGGTCATGTTCACCTCAACACCTGTTCATCTTTGCACTACGGGCCAAAGATATTCATCAGAAATTATTCATCTTTGCACTACAGGCCAAAGATATTCAGTTATATCATCATTTAAGACTGAGGATGATGAAAAATATTTTAAAGAAAACGAATCCAGTGAAGCAAAATAACAAATATTAAGGATTCGTATTTCGTTTTATCAATGTCCAAAAATACCTTATCATAGTGAAGTAAAATTCAAGAATGATCAAAATATGGATACAATCAAAGCTAGCATCCAGAATAGATATTTGGACGAAAAGAAGGAAATTTCATTTTTCGGTGAATAGTAACTCGTGAATAGTAACTCGTGAATAGTAACTCATGAATAGTAACCCCGACATGAAAAGTTCCAAATTTGATAAAAATTCAGATCAATACTTCGGCATAATGATATTGAAGAAAATAATATCATTTAAGAAGAAATAACATCCCTTACCTCGGAAAGACGGTACTTCTGACTGGAATACTAGATATAGTGCTGAAGGAAACTTGCACCGTAAAGCAACACTCAAAGTATCAAATACTCACAAGAATACGCTCGTTATAGAGAGAGAAATAGAGAGAAACTTGTGTTTCTGGTGTGATTTCAATTCTAACCTAAGCACCCTATTTATAGGAAAATGCTTAGAACACCAAAGCAGAAAATTTAATATAATAATAATATATTTATCAAATTTTCCTTAGCCCACCTCTAGACATCTGATCTCACCCATTTAGATCACATGTTAGCCCACTTAAATGCCAAAAAATGTTTTTCTTCAAAATAATAAATAAAACTTCCAAAAATCAATTATTTCGGAACTTCAGAACTTCAATAATTCATAATAAATAGCCCTTTTATCAGAAAATTCGAATCTCGCGAGTTTTTATAGGAAATTAAATTCTCTACAACTTTACAGAAGAAAGTTTTTCCAAATTCCAAACAGAAATTGACCGAAATCCACAAACGGGCGATTTTACAGTCAATAATAAATTTTCGGTCAAGAATTGTGTCCACCAACACACAAAATATGTGTTAATCATTTAATGCCACAAAAATACTCTTCCTCCTCATATACTCATATATCCCACATTCATTGTAAAAATATCATCATCAATATATTATTAAAATAATATATTTAAATGAATTATTTTATCAGAAAAAGATAAAATATTAATTTTCAACAATTGTCACATTAAAAATTTTCTCCATCTATATCCACATAAAATTAATATTTTCCTCATCATATAAATCAATAATTAATTATACACAAATAATATTACAGAACCACAGTACTGGCAACCAGGCCGTTCCCAGGAAAGAGGGGGCTTTCCAATAAGGATTTCTCCTTACTGACGCGCAATTAGATGACCAAACCTCTCCTTAGACAGAACTTTCTAGACATTGCCAATAATGTTATCTAATAATATTATTCAGATAATATGAATTATTGCTCCGATAATAAAAAATACTACGTAGTGACAATTATAAAATATCAACGCAGCAATTATTGAATCAATAAAATATAATATTGAACAGTAATTACTGTAACAATTATTGAGTAGTGCCTTCTTACGTAAGAATCAATAATTGGTGCAATACCGTGTGCTACGCGTATTACCGTGTTTTAACCACCGGGTATTCCAACAGTATTAACGGTAACAACTACGCCGTTATTTATAAACAACTTATTTTTGTCGTTTTCTTCATCCAATCGCTTTCTGTTATGGGGCCCACACAAGGCTGCGCCGTCGTACGAATATTCCCCGACAACAAGAATATTCCACGACCAAACAAATATTCCCCGACAACAATGAATATTTTATAACCACTTGCTTGTTTAAAACATTTGCGCATTTTACCCATAACTAACCACATTAATCAAATCAACTCTTACTATTTCAGAATAATAAATAGAGGAAATTAAATTTCATTTATTAATAATTTGGGGTCTTACAACCTCCCCTCCTTATGAAATTTCGTCCTCGAAATTGACATACGTACCTAATGTTTCGAAAAGATGAGGATACCTCGCTTTCATTTCCGTTTCCAACTCCCAGGTCATTTCCTCAATAGCATGGTTTCTCCACAAAACTTTAACTTGTGGTATGACCTTCGTGCGTAGGACATGCTCCTTCTTATCCATGATCTTGACAGGTACCTCCTCGTACGTTAAGTCTTCAGCTATCTCGTCCGGTTCTAACTCAATAACATGGTTCGGGTCTTTCACATATTTACGAAGCACATATATATGAAAAACATTATGAACACGAGACATACTTGGAGGTAACGCAAGTCTATAGGCCACATTTCCTACTCGGTCAAGAATCTGAAATGGACCAATAAATCGTGGATTGAGCTTTCCTCTCTTCCCAAATCTTGTAACTCCTTTCCATGGAGCTACACGTAATAATACATGATCCCCAATGTCAAATTCCACGTCCTTTCGATGAAGATCCACATAACTCTTTTGTCGATCCTGTGCCGTTTGTATACGTTGTCGAATTGTTTGGATCTTCTCTGTAGTCATTCGTACCAACTCTGGTCCCAACAACGTTGCTTCTCCCACCTCATCCCAACATACTGGAGAGCGACACTTTCGTCCATACAATGCTTCAAAGGGAGCCACACCTATACTTGCCTGATAACTGTTGTTGTAGGAGAATTCCACCAATGGTAGGTACTTATCCCAACTTCCTTTGAAATCTAGGACACAAAGTCTTAATAAATCTTCAAGAGTTTGATTAGTCCTCTCTGATTGCCCGTCCGTTTGAGGATGGTATGCCGAACTGAACCGTAAATCCGTGCCCATAGCTTTTTGCAAGCTAACCCAAAATCTTGAAGTGAATCTTGGGTCACGATCCGAAACTATGGATACTGGCATGCCATGCAACCTTACAATCTCATTCACGTACATACTAGCAAGACGTTCAAGGGAATAAGTCTCTCGTATCGGCAAGAAATGAGCAGACTTGGTTAATCTATCAACTATAACCCAAATAGCATTTATGCCTTGAGAAACCTTGGGAAGACCCGTAACAAAATCCATGGTAATGTGTTCCCACTTCTATTTCGGAATCTCAAGTGGTTGCAATGGACCCTTTGGTACTTGATGCTCCGCCTTTACACGTTGACAAGTTAAACACCTCGAGATAAACTTTGCAATCTCTCTCTTCATATTGTTCCACCAAAATGTATGTCGAAGATCACGATACATTTTAGTACTTCCAAGATGGATTGCAAATGGTGTATTGTGTGCCTCCATCATGATCTTGTACTTTAAATCAGAATCGTTAGGAACACAAAGTCTGGAGTGGACTCGAAGTATTCCTTCTTCATCGATTCTTGCTTCTGGAATAGCACCTTCTTGCACTTTCTTCTTCATACGCATCAGCTCCGGGTCTGTAGCTTGAGCAACTTTAACTTTATCGATTAAAGTTGGTTCTACGCGTATACTTGACATCATCGCACTCGTTCCTGCATATGATCTTCTACTCAACGCGTCAGCTACCACGTTTGCTTTTCCAGGATGGTATTGAATAGTGTGGTCGTAATCTTTTAACAGCTCGAGCCAACGTCGTTGCCGCATGTTGAGTTCTTTCTGAGTGAAGAAATATTTGAGGCTTTTATGGTCTGAATATATCTCCACTTTCTCCCCATATAGATAGTGCCTCCAGATCTTTAGCGCGAAAACGACTGCTGCCAACTCTAGATCATGAGTAGGATAATTCCTCTCATATTCTTTAAGTTGTCGCGAGGCATAGGCTATGACTTTCCCACGTTGCATGAGAACACATCCTAACCTTTTGCCTGAAGCATCGCTGTAGATAACAAATCCATCCGAACCAGATGGTATTGTCAGAACAGGTGCCGAAATGAGTCTCCTCTTAAGCTCTTGGAAACTCTTCTCGCATTCTTCGTTCCATACGAATTTGATATCCTTCCGAGTCAGCTGAGTTAACGGGGTAGCGATTCGAGAAAACCCTTCTACGAATCTCCGATAATAACCAGCTAAGCCCAGAAAACTACGTACATCGGTCACCGTCTTCGGTTGCTCCCAGCTTTGTATTGCTTCAATCTTCGCCGGGTCCACAGATACTCCATGTTTCGACACCACGTGCCCTAAGAATGCTACTTCCTCAAGCCAGAACTCGCATTTCTTCAACTTAGCATATAGCTTGTTTTCACGCAGCCTTTGGAGTACCAGCTTCAAATGGTGCTCATGATCTTCACGGCTTTTGGAATATATGAGGATGTCATCAATAAAGACAACAACGAACTGATCCAAATAATCCTTGAATACTCGGTTCATCATATCCATGAAAGCCGCAGGAGCATTAGTCAATCCAAAAGACATGACTAAGAATTCATAATGCCCGTACCGAGTTCTAAAGGCAGTCTTCGGAATATCCTCAGTTTTAACCTTCAGCTGATGATATCCAGAACGAAGATCGATTTTTGAAAAGAATTGTGTTCCTTGTAACTGGTCAAACAGGTCATCAATACGAGGTAGCGGATACCTATTCTTGATGGTGACATGGTTTAATTCCCGGTAATCGATACAAAGTCGCATACTCCCGTCTTTCTTCTTTACAAATAAAACAGGAGCACCCCAAGGAGATGTACTAGGACGAATGAAACCGATGTCCAACAACTCTTGTAGTTGGACTTTTAACTCCTGAAGTTCAATAGGAGCCATTCGATATGGGGTTTTAGAAATGGGCTTTGTACCAGGTTCAAGATCAATAAAGAATTCAACTTCACGTTCCGGGGGTAGACCGGGAAGTTCTTCAGGAAATACGTCAGGAAAGTTACTAACAACAGGAATATTATTCAAATTTGACGTGTCTTTATTCAAATCCATAACATGGGCTAAGAAAGCTTGACATCCGTTTTTCAATAAACGAATAGCTTTATGACTTGATATGACAGTGATTGATTTTAATGGCTTTGTTGCTTGAATTCGAACAACAGGTTGATTAGGAATATGAAAACTAATCACCTTACGAAAACAATCAATTTTGGCATGATGAGTAGTTAACCAATCAATTCCTAAAATCACGTCAAATGCAAGTATCTTTAAAGAGATAAGGTCAACAGGTAAGGTGATGGTACCAACTTGGATCAAACAAGATTTATAAACAGTGGATGTGATGAAAGTTTCCCCTAACGGAGTCTCCACAGATAAATCAAAGTCTAATTTCTCCGGAGTCAAGTTTAAACGTTGAGCACAAGTAGGAGAAATAAATGAATGGGTAGCACCGGTATCTAGTAAGGTATAAACTTCACATGAATTTATGATTAGCTTACCCGTGATCACCTCGTTTGGGTTCCTCGCATGTTGACCAGTCACGACAAACGCTCTTCCAGGAACCGTTGACTTTGACTTTTCTGGGGCAACCTTTTGAGTCACCGTCCCCGCTGAACTTGGTTTCGCTATCGTACAATCTCGAGCGATATGTCATTCCTTTTCACAATTATAGCATACCTTGAACTGTTGTGGACAGTTTGGGCTGATATGTCCCTCTTTTCCACATTTATAGCATATGACCGGTGGTCGTTCTCCTCCCTTGGAACCAGTTGCTGCTGGTGCTGACGTCTTCGTATTGTCATTGTTGAATCTCCTCTTTTTAAAATCTCCTCCCGACTCGCTTCTTCTATTTTCATAGCCACGATTACCACCAGAGTGGTTGCCGTTCTTGTCTGTATTTTTCTTTCTCCGCTGATTATCATTATTCTGATGACTGTTGTCACCGATATGATCCTGGTTGTGGTCCCTCGGTTGACCGTACTCGTTATCTCGCTCCAACAATTGAGCCCTGTTGACAACATCTGAATAGAGAGAAAATTTATGAGAAATGAGATATTGACGTATGCCGGGTTTCAAACCTCTCAGAAACATCCGTGTCATACGTTCCTCATTCTCCACCAAATGAGGTGCAAACCTGGACAACTCTGCAAACTTCGCCTCGTACTGGGACACCGTCATGTTATTCTGCTCCAGTCTAATAAACTCTACCTCCTTCATATGACGAATACTTTCAGGAAAGTACTTGTCATTGAATAGTTTCTGAAATGTCTCCCAAGACATGCTGAGTGCGGCTGGATGAGTACGCTTCACAGATTCCCACCAGTAGTCTGCTTCGCCACGGAACATAAAGGTGGCGAATGGAACCTTCTGTTCCTCCGTGCATCCCAAGACATCAAATATCTTGGTAATTTGCTTGACCCATGTCTCCGCCTTAATCGGATCTGGCTTTCCCCAGAATTCTGGTGGTCCCAACTCTTTGAACTGCTTGGCTGTGACCAGCTGTGCGTTGCCATTGTTTCTTCCTATATTTTGAACAGGAATCTCCTTCGTCTGGTTTTGCATGAACCGTAAAAAGCTTCTAAACATCTCATCGTTCATCGTCTGCTCATTGGTGTTGTTCACAGGAGGAACATTGCCAGCCTGTTACACGTTCTCCTCGTTGGTGAGTACAGGTGTCTCCACGGTTTCATTTACTCCACTGTTAACATTCGCAGTCGACATTCTCAAATACTGCCATAAAACAAGGGTTAATTTAACAAATTAACAAATCACATAATATTCCTATATTATGACCGACCAACAAATAAGCTTAGGTAGGACACACTAGCGAAGGATTTACTCGTCTCTCTCCTCCTAGTCCTATTCCCCGATCTCCGCTAGAGATCATATCCCTAAGCTCTGATACCAACTGTGACGCCCCCAAAACAGGTATACAACACCTATTCTGAGTCGTTAATAACATGGTACAGAAATAACTACAACTTTATTAATACAACATAAAAATTGTGAGTGTAAATACAAATATTGTCATTTAGACAATATCCACACTCAAATAAGTCCTCATTACAATTATTAGAACAATATTTTACAAAAAAAAATGGTGAGGACTACTAAAACAACTTCCTAGAACCTTCATTCCATACCCCGACTAGTACCTGCTACATTCTCGCCTCCTGAGAAGAAAATATAACAACAAGGAAAAGGGTGAGCTCAACTAGCCCAGTAAAGAATATTATGACTAAGATAATATACAACAAATTATCGTTAGTCTTCAACAGGAAAAAATTTAATAGAATACAATAGACAACAAGTTTTAATTCATTATTCGCAGCGAAAAATAATAATTCATAGAGAAGTTACGTAGAGAATGAAATCTACGATTATCTATGAATTTAAAAGCCCATCATCAACATTTTATCCCTGTAACATCAATCAATAAATATCTTGAATCAAATAGTCATCTTTGCACTACAGGCCAAAGATATCCATCAGTTGGTCATGTTCACCTCAACACCTGTTCATCTTTGCACTACGGGCCAAAGATATTCATCAGAAATTATTCATCTTTGCACTACAGGCCAAAGATATTCAGTTATATCATCATTTAAGACTGAGGATGATGAAAAATATTTTAAAGAAAACGAATCCAGTGAAGCAAAATAACAAATATTAAGGATTCGTATTTCGATTTATCAATGTCCAAAAATACCTTATCATAGTGAAGTAAAATTCAAGAATGATCAAAACATGGATACAATCAAAGCTAGCATCCAGAATAGATATTTGGACGAAAAGAAGGAAATTTCATTTTTCGGTGAATAGTAACTCGTGAATAGTAACTCGTGAATAGTAACTCATGAATAGTAACTCATAAATAGTAACCCCGACATGAAAAGTTTCAAATTTGATAAAAATTCAGATCAATACTTCGGCATAATGATATTGAAGAAAATAATATCATTTAAGAAGAAATAACATCCCTTACCTCGGAAAGACGGTACTTCTGACTGGAATACTAGATATAGTGCTGAAGGAAACTTGCACCGTAAAGCAACACTCAAAGTATCAAATACTCACAAGAATACGCTCGTTATAGAGAGAGAAATAGAGAGAAACTTGTGTTTCTGGTGTGATTTCAATTCTAACCTAAGTACCCTATTTATAGGAAAATGCTTAGAACACCAAAGCAGAAAATTTAATATAATAATAATATAATTATCAAATTTTCCTTAGCCCACCTCTAGACATCTGATCTCAGCCCATTTATATCACATGTTAGCCCACTTAAATGCCAAAAAACGTTTTTCTTCAAAATAATAAATAAAACTTCCAAAAATCAATTATTTCGGAACTTCAGAACTTCAATAATTCATAATAAATAGCCCTGTTATCAGAAAATTCGAATCTCGCGAGTTTTTATAGGAAATTCAATTCTCTACAACTTTACAGAAGAAAGTTTTTCCAAATTCTAAACAGAAATTGACCGAAATCCACAAACGGACGATTTTACAGTCAATAATAAATTTTCGGTCAAGAATTGTGTCCACCAACACACAAAACATGTGTTAATCATTTAATGCCACAAAAATACTCTTCCTCCTCATATACTCATATATCTCACATTCATTGTAAAAATATCATCATCAATATATTATTAAAATAATATATTTAAATGAATTATTTTATCAGAAAAAGATAAAATATTAATTTTCAACAATTGTCACATTAAAAATTTTCTCCATCTATATCCACATAAAATCAATATTTTCCTCATCATATAAATCAATAATTAATTATACACAAATAATATTACAGAACCACAGTACTGGCAACCAGGCCGTTCCCAGGAAAGAGGGGGCTTTCCAATAAGGATTTCTCCTTACTGGCGCGCAATTAGATGACCAAACCTCTCCTTAGACAGAACTTTCTAGACATTGCCAATAATTTTATATAATAATATTATTCAGATAATATGAATTATTGCTCCGATAATAAAAAATACTGCGTAGTGACAATTATAAAATATCAACGCAGCAATTATTGAATCAATAAAATATAATATTGAACAGTAATTACTGTAACAATTATTGAGTAGTGCCTTCTTACGTAAGAATCAATAATTGGTACAATACCGTGTGCTACGCGTATTACCGTGTTTTAACCACCGGGTATTCCAACAGTATTAACGGTAACAACTACGCCGTTATTTATAAACAACTTATTTTTGTCGTTTTCTTCATCCAATCGCTTTCTATTATGGGACCCACACAAGGCTGCGCCGTCGTACGAATATTCCCCGACAACAAGAATATTCTACGACCAAACAAATATTCCCCGACAACAATGAATATTTTATAACCACTTGTTTATTTAAAACATTTGCGCATTTTACCCATAACTAACCACATTAATCAAATCAACTCTTACCATTTCAGAATAATAAATAGAGGAAATTAAATTTCATTTATTAATAATTTGGGGTCTTACATTAACTACATCTCAATTAATTAAAATTGTAATAGTATTATAAATTAGTATTATTAATTAATTACATACATTATTTATGATGATAATTTGGATTTATGTTACTAAGTGCTGCTCAGAGAGTAGAGATTGTACTTATTGAGAATGATCTTTTGCAGTAAGTGTTTAATTTGTAATTTTGTTCATTGTTACTTGTTAGGAATTATATGAATTAGATAATATCAAGGTTGAAGCTTTTGCTGTAATGACCAAACTCATATTATCTTGTGTGTAATGTCATTTTTTCCTTATTTGCATTTGCTACTGCAATTTGAATTTGTTGTTTAAATTACATTAACTACATATCTTAATTATAATTTTCAATTATAGTTAAAATATATTGAAGATTACATTAAAAATAAATAGTTGTTGTAGCTCAGTTGGTTTAAACTCTTATTTATTTACTTACAAGTCTTGTGTTCAAGCCTCACAACCTAACACTTTATTTTTAAAAAAAAATTAATGGTTGGCGGGCGGGCCGGGCGCCCGCGGGCCGGGCCTCCACGGGCCGGGCCAAAAACGGGTCGGGCCAAAAAGGCCCGAGTTTTCATGGGCTTAAAAACAGCGGCCCAAAGCCAGGGTTTTGGCGGCCGAGCCGGGCCGGCCCGCGGGCTTTGAGCCCGTTTGCCAGGTCTAGTTCCTAGGGAAGATGCAAATGAGGTGACGCCATTGTATCATTTAAACTGTGATGGTTCTCTTAGATCTAATGAATTCAAGATGTTTCAGAAAGAGGTAATATAGCTGTAGAATTTTTTAATTGCTTCATGGGTTTTTCGTTCTTTTGATCCAAATGGTTTTCCAGGTTAGTTTTGTTGCTGTTATATGTGGGAAAAGGAGAGGGTTGTAATGTGGGATTTCCTTCTTTTATTTGGGTCCTAGAAAGTAGAAGCTTCCTCTTATGACTCAACTCAATTTTGCTATCATATCATCTAAAACAGGGGAGAAAATTTTCTTTTTTGCTTCTTTTTATGCATAATTATCACTTCTGAACATAATTTTTTCCTTCTTTTTTTGACCTATTTCTACAGGTTGCTAAAAAAAGTCTTGAAGAAGAAAGGTCTCCTCTTGTTTTAGAAAATGGAGCAATCGGAAGCCTAAAAGAAACTGTTGAGATGGAGCAATTGGAAGCTTATGCAAAACTTAAGAAGAAAGTTGTACTCAGTTTTGACTTGAATGAATATGGAGATTGTGGGTTTGATCTAAACAAATTTCCAGAGGAAGGAGGAGTTTACGAGGGAGTAGAATTCCCAGAATTGTTGAGAACCCTATTAAAGATTTACCTTCAAAAGTTTTTTCATTGACAAGTTAGATGTTCTTCCATCTATTTTTCTTATTTTTATGAGAGGAAAATTTTATTGTTCTTCCATCTTTCTGTCCTAAATAAATCACATATTAAACTTGGTCTTTTGCAGAGAACAGCTATACTAGAAGTATTTTTGTCATCCATGGTTTTTGAAGAACATGCAAATTGAGTTGATGAATTTTGAGATGTTGAAATTGTAAGACCCCAACTTATTATAAATGAAATTTAAATTCCTCTATTTATTATGTTAAAATAGTAAGGGTTGATTTGATTAATGTGGTTAGTTATGGGTGAAATGCGCAAATATTTCAAGTAAGCAAGTGGTTATAAAATATTCATTGTTGTCGGGGAATATTCGTTTGGTCGTGGAATATTCTTACTGTCGGGGAATATTCGTACGACGACGCAGCCTTGTGTGGGCCCCATAACGGAAAGTGATTAGATGAAGAAGACGACAAGTATAAGTTGTTTATAAATAACGGCGTAGTTGTTACCGTTAATACTGTTGAAACACTCGGTGGTTAAATACAGTAGCACACGGTATTGCACCAATTATTGATTCTTACGTAAGAAGACACTACTCGATAATTGTTACAGTAATGTAACGACCCCAAAATTGGTCCATTCCATCCAACCTATTCTGAGTCGCCAAATACATGGTACATAAAATAACTGTAACTTTATTACAACAATTATCGTGCAAAATACAACAACACATATGCTGTGAGTTTGGATACAAATATATACCAAATGTGACTCATGTTCCAACCGGGGACATCACCTCACAATGTCACCTTACATAAAGATATAGTCAAAAACTGCTTTAGAAATTAAAATCTTTGGGAAGTGCTCAAGGAAACCTTCGTACATGGGAGGCCACGTGTCTAGGTTATGATAGATATCATATGGCCACAGAATTATCCTTGGTTGACCCAATAGACCCCAAAGAAAAACGAGAAGATTACTATCATATTCTTCCCAATGGTGAGTCTTCTCTTGACTTATCATTATCTCCACTGTCTTTAATCGTGAATTATACTTCAAACAAACACCAAGATTATATAGGTAGTGCCCATATATATACTCAGCATGTGACGCCCCCAAAATAGGTATACAACACCTATTCTGAGTCGTCAATAACATGGTACAGAAACAACTACAACTTTATTAATACAACATAAAAACTGTGAGTGTAAATACAAATATTGTCATTTAGACAATATCCACACTCAAATAAGTCCTCATTACAATTATTGGAACAATATTTTACAAAAAAAAAATGGTGAGGACTACTAAAACAACTTCCTAGAACCTTCATTCCATACCCCGACTAGTACCTGCTACATTCTCGCCTCCTGAGAAGAAAATGGAACAACAAGGAAAAGGGTGAGCTCAACTAGCCCAGTAAAGAATATTATGACTAAGATAATATACAACAAATTATCGTTAGTCTTCAACAGGGAAAAATTTAATAGAATACAATAGACAACAAGTTTTAATTCATTATTCGCAGCGGAAAATAATAATTCATAGAGAAGTTACGTAGAGAATGAAATCTACGATTATCTATGAATTTAAAAGCCCATCATCAACATTTTATCTCTGTAACATCAATCAATAAATATCTTGAATCAAATAGTCATCTTTGCATTACAGGCCAAAGATATCAATCAGTTGGTCATGTTCATCTCAACACCTGTTCATCTTTGCACTACGGGCCAAAGATATTCATCAGAAATTATTCATCTTTGCACTACAGGCCAAAGATATTCAGTTATATCATCATTTAAGACTGAGGATGATGAAAAATATTTTAAAGAAAACGAATTCAGTGAAGCAAAATAACAAATATTAAGGATTCGTATTTCGATTTATCAATGTCCAAAAATACCTTATCATAGTGAAGTAAAATTCAAGAATGATCAAAACATGGATACAATCAAAGCTAGTATCCAGAATAGATATTTGGACGAAAAGAAAGAAATTTCATTTTTCGGTGAATAGTAACTCGTGAATAGTAACTCGTGAATAGTAACTCATGAATAGTAACCCCGACATGAAAAGTTCTAAATTTGATAAAAATTCAGATCAATACTTCGGCATAATGATATTGAAGAAAATAATATCATTTAAGAAGAAATAACATCCCTTACCTCGGAAAGACGGTACTTCTGACTGGAATACTAGATATAGTGCTGAAGGAAACTTGCACCGTAAAGCAACACTCAAAGTATCAAATACTCACAAGAATACGCTCGTTATAGAGAGAGAAATAGAGAGAAACTTGTGTTTCTGGTGTGATTTCAATTCTAACCTAAGCACCCTATTTATAGGAAAATGCTTAGAACACCAAAGCAGAAAATTTAATATAATAATAATATATTTATCAAATTTTCCTTAGCCCACCTCTAGACATCTGATCTCAGCCCATTTATATCACATGTTAGCCTACTTAAATGCCAAAAAACATTTTTCTTCAAAATAATAAATAAAACTTCCAAAAATCAATTATTTCGGAACTTCAGAACTTCAATAATTCATAATAAATAGCCCTTTTATCAGAAAAATCGAATCTCGCGAGTTTTTATAGGAAATTAAATTCTCTACAACTTTACAGAAGAAAGTTTTTCCAAATTCTAAACAGAAATTGATCGAAATCCACAAACGGACGATTTTACAGTCAATAATAAATTTTCGGTCAAGAATTGTGTCCACCAACACACAAAATATGTGTTAATCATTTAATGCCACAAAAATACTCTTCCTCCTCATATACTCATATATCCCACATTTATTGTAAAAATATCATCATCAATATATTATTAAAATAATATATTTAAATGAATTATTTTATCAGAAAAAGATAAAATATTAATTTTCAACAATTGTCACATTAAAATTTTTTTCCATCTATATCCACATAAAATTAATATTTTCCTCATCATATAAATCAATAATTAATTATACACAAATAATATTACAGAACCACAGTACTGGCAACCAGGCCGTTCCCAGAAAAGAGGGGGCTTTCCAATAAGGATTTCTTCTTACTGGCGCGCAATTAGATGACCAAACCTCTCCTTAGACAGAACTTTCTAGACATTGAAAATAATGTTATCTAATAATATTATTCAGATAATATGAATTATTGCTCCGATAATAAAAAATACTGCGTAGTGACAATTATAAAATATCAACGCAGCAATTATTGAATCAATAAAATATAATATTGAACAGTAATTACTGTAACAATTATTGAGTAGTGCCTTCTTACGTAAGAATTAATAATTGGTGCAATACCGTGTGCTACGCGTATTACCGTGTTTTAACCACCGGGTATTCCAACAGTATTAACGGTAACAACTATGTCGTTATTTATAAACAACTTATTTTTGTCGTTTTCTTCATCCAATCGCTTTCTGTTATGGGGCCCACACAAGGCTTCGCCGTCGTACGAATATTCCCCGACAACAAGAATATTCTACGACCAAACAAATATTCCCCGACAACAATGAATATTTTATAACCACTTGCTTGTTTAAAACATTTGCGCATTTTACCCATAACTAACCACATTAATCAAATCAACTCTTACTATTTCAGAATAATAAATAGAGGAAATTAAATTTCATTTATTAATAATTTGGGGTCTTACAACCTCCCCTCCTTATGAAATTTCGTCCTCGAAATTGACATACGTACCTAATGTTTCGAAAAGATGAGGATACCTCGCTTTCATTTCCGTTTCCAACTCCCAGGTCATTTTCTCAATAGCATGGTTTCTCCACAAAACTTTAACTTGTGGTATGACCTTCGTGCGTAGGACATGCTCCTTCTTATCCATGATCTTGACAGGTACCTCCTCGTACGTTAAGTCTTCAGCTATCTCGTCCGGTTCTAACTCAATAACATGGTTCGGGTCTTTCACATATTTACGAAGCACAGATATATGAAAAACATTATGGACACGAGACATACTTGGAGGTAACGCAAGTCTATAGGCCACATTTCCTACTCGGTCAAGAATCTGAAATGGACCAATAAATCGTGGATTGAGCTTTCCTCTCTTCCCAAATCTTGTAACTCCTTTCCATGGAGCTACACGTAATAATACATGATCCCCAATGTCAAATTCCACGTCCTTTCGATGAAGATCCACATAACTCTTTTGTCGATCCTGTGCCGTTTGTATACGTTGTCGAATTGTTTGGATCTTCTCTGTAGTCATTCGTACCAACCCTGGTCCCAACAACGTTGCTTCTCCCACCTCATCCCAACATACTGGAGAGCGACACTTTCGTCCATACAATGCTTCAAAGGGAGCCACACCTATACTTGCCCGATAACTGTTGTTGTAGGAGAATTCCACCAATGGTAGGTACTTATCCCAACTTCCTTTGAAATCTAGGACACAAAGTCTTAATAAATCTTCAAGAGTTTGAATAGTCCTCTCTGATTGCCCGTCCGTTTGAGGATGGTATGCTGAACTGAACCGTAAATCCGTGCCCATAGCTTTTTGCAAGCTAACCCAAAATCTTGAAGTGAATCTTGGGTCACGATCCGAAACTATGGATACTGGCATGCCATGCAACCTTACAATCTCATTCACGTACATACTAGCAAGACGTTCAAGGGAATAAGTCTCTCGTATCGGCAAGAAATGAGCAGACTTGGTTAATCTATCAACTATAACCCAAATAGCATTTATGCCTTGAGAAACCTTGGGAAGACCCGTAACAAAATCCATGGTAATGTGTTCCCACTTCTATTTCGGAATCTCAAGTGGTTGCAATGGACCCTTTGGTACTTGATGCTCCGCCTTTACACGTTGACAAGTTAAACACCTCGAGATAAACTTTGCAATCTCTCTCTTCATATTGTTCCACCAAAATGTATGTCGAAGATCACGATACATTTTAGTACTTCCAAGATGGATTGCAAATGGTGTATTGTGTGCCTCCATTATGATCTTGTACTTTAAATCAGAATCGTTAGGAACACAAAGTCTGGAGTGGACTCGAAGTATTCCTTCTTCATCGATTCTTGCTTCTGGAATAGCACCTTCTTGCACTTTCTTCTTCATACGCATCAGCTCCGGGTCTGTAGCTTGAGCAACTTTAACTTTATCGATTAAAGTTGGTTCTACGCGTATACTTGACATCATCGCACTCGTTCCTGCATATGATCTTCTACTCAACGCGTCAGCTACCACGTTTGCTTTTCCAGGATGGTATTGAATAGTGTGGTCGTAATCTTTTAACAGCTCGAGCCAACGTCGTTGCCGCATGTTGAGTTCTTTCTGAGTGAAGAAATATTTGAGGCTTTTATGGTCTGAATATATCTCCACTTTCTCCCCATATAGATAGTGCCTCCAGATCTTTAGCGCGAAAACGACTGCTGCCAACTCTAGATCATGAGTAGGATAATTCCTCTCATATTCTTTAAGTTGTCGCGAGGCATAGGCTATGACTTTCCCACGTTGCATGAGAACACATCCTAACCCTTTGCCTGAAGCATCGCTGTAGATAACAAATCCATCCGAACCAGATGGTATTGTCAGAACAGGTGCCGAAATGAGTCTCCTCTTAAGCTCTTGGAAACTCTTCTCGCATTCTTCGTTCCATACGAATTTGATATCCTTCCGAGTCAGCTGAGTTAACGGGGTAGCGATTCGAGAAAACCCTTCTACGAATCTCCGATAATAACCTGCTAAGCACAGAAAACTACGTACATCGGTCACCGTCTTCGGTTGCTCCCAGCTTTGTATTGCTTCAATCTTCGCCGGGTCCACAGATACTCCATGTTTCGACACCACGTGCCCTAAGAATGCTACTTCCTCAAGCCAGAACTCGCATTTCTTCAACTTAGCATATAGCTTGTTTTCACGCAGCCTTTGGAGTACCAGCTTCAAATGGTGCTCATGATCTTCATGGCTTTTGGAATATATGAGGATGTCATCAATAAAGATAACAACGAACTGATCCAAATAATCCTTGAATACTCGGTTCATCATATCCATGAAAGCCGCAGGAGCATTAGTCAATCCAAAAGACATGACTAAGAATTCATAATGCCCGTACCGAGTTCTAAAGGCAGTGTGACGCCCCCAAAATAGGTATACAACACCCATTCTGAGTCGCCAATTACATGGTACAGAAAGCAAACTACAACTTCAATAATACAACTGTCGTGCAAAATACGACAACACATACTGTGAGTTTAAATACAAATATTGTCTTCTAGAAAATATCCACACTCAAATAAATCCTCATTACAATTATTCAAACACTATTTTACAGAAATAGTGAGGACTGCTAAAACATCTTTCTAGAACCATCACTCCATACCCCGACTAGATCCTGCTATGTTCTCACCTCCTGAGAAGAAAAATGGAACAAAAAGGAAAAGGGTGAGCTCAACTAGCCCAGTAAAGAATATTATGACTAAGATAATATACAAACAAATTATCGTTAGTCTTCAACAGGGAAAAATCTGATAGAATATAATCGACAACAATTTTTAGATCAACAACTGCAGCGGAAACAGCAAACCATTAGAAGAGTCAAGTAGAGAATGAATTCTACTATCTTCTAAGATTTAAAAGTCCATCATCAATATTTTATACCTGTAACATCAATTAATAATCATCTTTATCCAAATATTCATCTTTGCACTACAGGCCAAAGATATTCATTTGTATCACCTGTCAGTCATGTTCATCTCAACACCTGTTCATCTTTGCACTACAGGCCAAAGATATTCATCAAGTAATCATACATCTTTGCACTACAGGCCAAAGATATTCATTAATATCATCATTTAGGACTGAGGATGATGAAAAATATCTTAAAGAGAACGAATCCAATGAGACAGAAGGACAAATAGTAGGGATTCGTATAACAGTTTATCCAAGATCAATAATACTTCATAATAATCAATTGTGAAGCAGAATTCAAAAATAAAGACCAAAACATGGATACAATCAAAGATAGTAACCATAATAGACATCTTGGACAAAAAGGAAAAATTTTATTTTTCGATGAATAGTGCCGTATTCGTGAATAGTGCCGTATACGTGAATAGTACCGTATACGTGAATAGTAACCCCGACACAAAAAGTTTCAAATTTGATAAAAACTCATATCAATATTTCAGCATAATGATATTGAAGAAAATAATATCATTTAAGAAGAAAATAATATCCCTTACGAATATTAAACGAAAATAATATTCATTACGAATATTAAACGAATATAATATTTCTCGCGAATATTGAACGAAATAAAATTTCTTATGAATATTGAACAGAAATAATATTCATACGAATACGAAAAATAATATCTCTTCAGAATGTGAAATAAATAATACCCCTTACCTCAAGATATCAGCACTTCTGGTCGGAATACCGGTATAAGGCTGAAAGAAACTTGCTCTGATGAATAGAAACTCTCAAAGTATCTAAATACTCACAAAATACACTCAATAATCTAGAGAGAGAAAGAGAGAAAACTTGTTTCTGGTGTGATTTTCAATTCTAACTTAGCTCTCTATTTATAGGAAAATTTTGGTAGGTTTGACCTGCAACCTGATGGCTTTACCTGCTACTATTCCCACCCACCACATTTGAAATATAATTCAGCACATTTCTTCACCAACCACAAGTGGGGCCCACCAATTCTAGAATTTTCCATCAAAATGATAAACTCCGAAAATTCAACAATTTCTGAACCAGTTATCTCGTAAAATTCATAATAAATCATACGTTCATTTTTAACGGTTCAAAATTTGTGGGCATATACTCAACTTATATATGTATAACATATCCAAAAATTACCACGATCCAACGGTCGGATTAAAAATTATAACCCCCGCAAAATATCTCAAAAATCCTGATTTTTAATACCTCCATTCTGACAAAAATATGGATAAAAATCTCAACATTAACTCCTTCATTTTTAGCCACAAAAATATATTCCTCATTTATATCCACATAAAATAAATATTTTCTTATCATATGAATCAATAATTAATTATTCACAAATAATATTACAGAATCACATTTATGACAACCAGGCCGTTCCCGGGAAAGAGGGGGCTGTCCAATAAGGATTTTTCCTTACTGGCGCGCAATTAGATGACCAAACCTCTCCTTAGGCAGAACTTTCTAGACATTGCCAATAATGTTATCTAATAATATTATTCAAATAATATGAATTATTGATCTGATAATGGAAAATACTGTGCAGCAACAATTATTGAAACAACAATAATATAAAATATCAACGCAGCAATTATTGAATCAATAAAATAAAATATTGAACAATAACTACTGTAACAATTATTGAGTAGTGCCTTCCTTCGTAAGAATCAATAATTGGTGCAATACCGTGTGCTACTGTATTTTAACCACCGGGTATTCCAACAGTATTAACGGTAACAACTACGCCGTTATTTATAAACAACTTATACTTGTCGTTTTCTTCATCCAATCGCTTTCCATTATGGGGCCCACACAAGGTTGCGTCGTCGTACGAATATTCCCCGACAGCAAGAATATTCCACGACCAAACGAATATTCCCCGACAAAATGAATATTTTATAACCACTTGCTTATTTTGTAAAATTTACACATTTCACCCATAATCAAAGTATTATATCAAATTAGCCCCTTATTATTCACAATAATATTTAGAGAAAATTTGATTTTATTCATTAATAAGTTGGGGTATTACAGGCAGTCTTCGGAATATCCTCAGTTTTAACTTTCAGCTGATGATATCCAGAACGAAGATCGATTTTTGAAAAGAATTGTGCTCCTTGTAACTGGTCAAACAGGTCATCAATACGAGGTAGCGGATACCTATTCTTGATGGTGACATGGTTTAATTCCCGGTAATCGATACAAAGTCGCATACTCCCGTCTTTCTTCTTTACAAATAAAACAGGAGCACCCCAAGAAGATGTACTAGGACGAATGAAATCGATGTCCAACAACTCTTGTAGTTGAACTTTTAACTCCTGAAGTTCAATAGGAGCCATTCGATATGGGGTTTTAGAAATGGGCTTTGTACCAGGTTCAAGATCAATAAAGAATTCAACTTCACGTTCCGGGGGTAGACCGGGAAGTTCTTCAAGAAATACGTCAGGAAAGTTACTAACAACAGGAATATTATTCAAATTTGACGTGTCTTTATTCAAATCCATAACATGGGCTAAGAAAGCTTGACATCCGTTTTTCAATAAACGAATAGCTTTATGACTTGATATGACAGTGATTGATTTTAATAGCTTTGTTGCTTGAATTCGAACAACAGGTTGATTAGGAATATGAAAACTAATCACCTTACGAAAACAATCAATTTTGGCATGATGAGTAGTTAACCAATCAATTCCTAAAATCACGTCAAATGCAAGTATCTTTAAAGAGATAAGGTCAACAGGTAAGGTGATGGTACCAACTTGGATCAAACAAGATTTATAAACAGTGGATGTGATGAAAGTTTCCCCTAACGGAGTCTCCACAGATAAATCAAAGTCTAATTTCTCCGGAGTCAAGTTTAAACGTTGAGCACAAGTAGGAGAAATAAATGAATGGGTAGCACCGGTATCTAGTAAGGTATAAACTTCAAATGAATTTATGATTAGCTTACCCGTGATCACCTCGTTTGGGTTCCTCGCATGTTGATCAGTCACGACAAACGCTCTTCCAAGAACCGTTGACTTTAACTTTTCTGGGGCAGCCTTTTGAGTCACCGTCCCCGCTGAACTTGGTTTCGCTATCGTACAATCTCGAGCGATATGTCATTCCTTTCCACAATTATAGCATACCTTGAACTGTTGTGGACAGTTTGGGCTGATATGTCCCTCTTTTCCACATTTATAGCATATAACCGGTGGTCGTTCTCCTCCCTTGGAACCAGTTGCTGCTGGTGCTGACGTCTTCGTATTGTCATTGTTGAATCTCCTCTTTTTAAAATCTCCTCCCGACTCGCTTCTTCTATTTTCATAGCCACGATTACCACCAGAGTGGTTGCCGTTCTTGTCTGTATTTTTCTTTCTCCGCTGATTATCATTATTCTGATGACTGTTGTCACCGATATGATCCTAGTTGTGGTCCCTCGGTTGACCGTACTCGTTATCTCGCTCCAACAATTGAGCCCTGTTGACAACATCTGAATAGAGAGAAAATTTATGAGAAATGAGATATTGACGTATGTCGGGTTTCAAACCTCTCAGAAACATCCGTGTCATACGTTCCTCATTCTCCACCAAATGAGGTGCAAACCTGGACAACTCTGCAAACTTCGCCTCGTACTGGGACACCGTCATGTTATTCTGCTCCAGTCTAATAAACTCTACCTCCTTCATATGATGAATACTTTCAGGAAAGTACTTGTCATTGAATAGTTTCTGAAAAATCTCCCAAGAAATGCTGAGTGCGGCTGGATGAGTACGCTTCACAGATTCCCACCAGTAGTCTGCTTCGCCACGGAACATAAAGGTGGCGAATGGAACCTTCTGTTCCTCCGTGCATCCCAAGACATCAAATATCTTGGTAATTTGCTTGACCCATGTCTCCGCCTTAATCGGATCTGGCTTTTCCCAGAATTCTGGTGGTCCCAACTCTTTGAACTGCTTGGCTGTGACCAGCTGTGCGTTGCCATTGTTTCTTCCTATATTTTGAACAGGAATCTCCTTCGTCTGGTTTTGCATGAACCGTAAAAAGCTTCTAAACATCTCATCGTTCATCGTCTGCTCATTGGTGTTGTTCACAGGAGGAACATTGCCAGCCTGTTGCACGTTCTCCTCGTTGGTGAGTACAGGTGTCTCCACGGTTTCATTTACTCCACTGTTAACATTCGCAGTCGACATTCTCAAATACTGCCATAAAACAAGGGTTAATTTAACAAATTAACAAATCACATAATATTCCTATATTATGACCGACCAACAAATAAGCTTAGGTAGGACACACTAGCGAAGGATTTACTCGTCTCTCTCCTCCTAGTCCTATTCCCCGATCTCCGCCAGAGATCATATCCCTAAGCTCTGATACCAACTGTGACGCCCCCAAAACAGGTATACAACACCTATTCTGAGTCGTCAATAACATGGTACAGAAACAACTACAACTTTATTAATACAACATAAAAATTGTGAGTGTAAATACAAATATTGTCATTTAGACAATATCCACACTCAAATAAGTCCTCATTACAATTATTAGAACAATATTTTACAAAAAAAAATGGTGAGGACTACTAAAACAACTTCCTAGAACCTTCATTCCATACCCCGACTAGTACCTGCTACATTCTCGCCTCCTGAGAAGAAAATAGAACAACAAGGAAAAGGGTGAGCTCAACTAGCCCAGTAAAGAATATTATGACTAAGATAATATACAACAAATTATCGTTAGTCTTCAACAGGGAAAAATTTAATAGAATACAATAGACAACAAAGTTTAATTCATTATTCGCAGCGGAAAATAATAATTCGTAGAGAAGTTACGTAGAGAATGAAATCTACGATTATCTATGAATTTAAAAGCCCATCATCAACATTTTATCTCTGTAACATCAATCAATAAATATCTTGAATTAAATAGTCATCTTTGCATTACAGGCCAAAGATATCAATCAGTTGGTCATGTTCATCTCAACACCTGTTCATCTTTGCACTACGGGCCAAAGATATTCATCAGAAATTATTCATCTTTGCACTACAGGCCAAAGATATTCAGTTATATCATCATTTAAGACTGAGGATGATGAAAAATATTTTAAAGAAAACGAATCCAGTGAAGCAAAATAACAAATATTAAGGATTCGTATTTCGATTTATCCATGTCCAAAAATACCTTATCATAGTGAAGTAAAATTCAAGAATGATCAAAACATGGATACAATCAAAGCTAGTATCCAGAATAGATATTTGGACGAAAAGAAGGAAATTTCATTTTTCAGTGAATAGTAACTCGTGAATAGTAACTCGTGAATAGTAACCCCGATATGAAAAGTTTTAAATTTGATAAAAATTCAGATCAATACTTCGGCATAATGATATTGAAGAAAATAATATCATTTAAGAAGAAATAACATCCCTTACCTCGAAAAGACGGTACTTCTGACTGGAATACTAGATATAGTGCTGAAGGAAACTTGCACCGTAAAGCAACACTCAAAGTATCAAATACTCACAAGAATACGCTCGTTATAGAGAGAGAAATAGAGAGAAACTTGTGTTTCTGGTGTGATTTCAATTCTAACCTAAGCACCCTATTTATAGGAAAATGCTTAGAACACCAAAGCAGAAAATTTAATATAATAATAATATAATTATCAAATTTTCCTTAGCCCACCTCTAGACATCTGATCTCAGCCCATTTATATCACATGTTAGCCCACTTAAATGCCAAAAAATGTTTTTCTTCAAAATAATAAATAAAACTTCCAAAAATCAATTATTTCGGAACTTCAGAACTTCAATAATTCATAATAAATAGCCCTTTTATCAGAAAATTCGAATCTCGCGAATTATTATAGGAAATTAAATTCTCTACAACTTTACAGAAGAAAGTTTTTCTAAATTCCAAACAGAAATTGACCGAAATCCATAAACGGGCGATTTTACAGTCAATAATAAATTTTCGGTCAAGAATTGTGTCCACCAACACACAAAACATGTGTTAATCATTTAATGCCACAAAAATACTTTTCCTCCTCATATACTCATATATCCCACATTCATTGTAAAAATATCATCATCAATATATTATTAAAATAATATATTTAAATGAATTATTTTATCAGAAAAAGATAAAATATTAATTTTCAACAATTGTCACATTAAAAATTTTCTCCACCTATATCCACATAAAATCAATATTTTTCTCATCATATAAATCAATAATTAATTATACACAAATAATATTACAGAACCACAGTACTGGCAACCAGGCCGTTCCCAGGAAAGAGGGGGCTTTCCAATAAGGATTTCTCCTTACTGGCGCGCAATTAGATGACCAAACCTCTCCTTAGACAGAACTTTCTAGACATTGTCAATAATTTTATCTAATAATATTATTCAGATAATATGAATTATTGCTCCGATAATAAAAAATACTGCGTAGTGACAATTATAAAATATCAACGCAGCAATTATTGAATCAATAAAATATAATATTGAACAGTAATTACTGTAACAATTATTGAGTAGTGCCTTCTTACGTAAGAATCAATAATTGGTACAATACCGTGTGCTACGCGTATTACCGTGTTTTAACCACCGGGTATTCCAACAGTATTAACGGTAACAACTACGCCGTTATTTATAAACAACTTATTTTTGTCGTTTTCTTCATCCAATCGCTTTCTGTTATGGGGCCCACACAAGGCTGCGCCGTCGTACGAATATTCCCCGACAATAAGAATATTCTACGACCAAACAAATATTCCCCGACAACAATGAATATTTTATAACCACTTGCTTATTTAAAACATTTGCGCATTTTACCCATAACTAACCACATTAATCAAATCAACTCTTACTATTTCAGAATAATAAATAGAGGAAATTAAATTTCATTTATTAATAATTTGGGGTCTTACACGGCAAGTGGATGAGCACATCCCTGTCTTATGATGACACGAAGTTGTATATCATTAGACATCTTGTATGATAGTAGCAAAACACCCTTCCAACGTTGGATTCGCCTCACCCTATTTGATTCACCAAATATAACTACTAAATGATGTATACAACACTTTTCTATACTGCTTAGGGAGAACCTCCACAGCTAGAGACCACCGTTCTATTTTTTCATTACCCTCGCTCGACCTAGCTACACTCTTATTACCTGAAAGGAATTGTGAAACAAAATGGTGAGCACAACTAGCCCAATAAAGAATATCATGACTAAAGCTAAATAAATTATCAATAGCCTTCAACAGTAATAAATCAGAGATTTAGAACATATGGTAGATGATAAAATTTTTCAACCATAGCTGCAGCGGAACGAGCAATCCATTAGAAGAGTCAAATAGACTACAAAGTCTATTATCTTCTCCATGTTAAAAATCCACCAACAATGTTTTATCCCTGTAACATCAATTAACAATTCTGGTCCACAATCATATGAATAACTCATAATCATAATTGTAGTTCTAAATTTCTCTTCTCATTCAGGACAAATGTAAGACCCCGAATTTTATGAAATAAAAGTATTCAATTTTTCTTATAATTACAATTCAGTAAATGGTTAAATTGATAAATATTAAAGTTAAGGGTGATATATGATTTTTTTTCAAAATACACAAGTAGTTATAAAATAATCATTGTTGTCGGGAAATATTCGTTTGGTCGTGGAATATTCTTTCTGTCGGGGAATATTCGTACGACGGCGCAGCTATTTGTGGGCCCCATAACAGAATAACTGTCGGGTGAAGAAAACGACAAATTTGAGTTTTTACAAATAACGGCGTAGTTGTTACCATTAACACTGTTGGAATACCCGGTGGTTAAAATACAGTAATACGCGTTATTGCACAGTAGCACACGGTATTGCATAGTATTTTTAAAATTATTGATTCTTACGTAAGAAGGCACTACTCAATAATTGTTACAGTAATTACTGTTCAATATTTTATTTTATTGATTCAATAATTGCTACGTTGAAATTTTATATTATTGTTGTTCAATAATTGTCACTGCACAGTATTTCCCATTATCAGATCAATAATTCATATTATTTGAATAATATTATTAGATAACATTATTGGCAATGTCTAGAAAGTTCTGTCTAAGGAGAAGTTTGGTTATCTAATTGCGCGCTAGTAAGGAGAAATCCTTATTGGAAGGCCCCCTCTTTCCTGGGAACGGCCTGGTTGTCATAAATGTGATTCTGTAATATTATTTGTGAATAATTAATTATTGATTCATATGATAAGGAAATATTTATATTATGTGGATATAAATGAGGGATATATTTTTGTGGTTAAAAATGAAGGAGTTAATGTTGAGGTTTTTATCAGTATTTTTGTCGGAATGGAGGTATTAAAAATCAGGGTTTTTGAGATATTTTGCGGGGGTTATAATTTTTAATCCGACCGTTGGATCGTGGTAATTTTTGGATATGTTATACATATATAAGTTGAGTATATGTCCATAAATTTTGAACCGTTAAAAATGAACGTATGATTTGTTATGAATTTTAAGAGGTGGCTGATTCGGAAATCAGGTTATAAATTATTTTTGGTGGAAAATTCTAGAATTGGTGGGCCCCACTTGTGGTTGGTGAAAAAAATGTGCTGAATTATATTTCAAATGTGGTGGGTGGGAATAGTAGCAGGTAAAGCCATCAGGTTGCAGGTCAAACCTACCAAAATTTTTCTATAAATAGAGGGCTAAGTTAGAATTGAAAATCACACCAGAAACATAAGTTTTCTCTCTTTCTCTCTCTAGATTATTGAGTATATTTTGTGAGTATTTAGATACTCTGTGAGTTTCTATTTATCAGTGCAAGTTTTCTTCAGCCTTATACCGATCAGAAGTACTGCTCTTTTGAGGTAAGGGATAGTAAGGGATAGTAAGGGATTTTAAGGGTTGTTATGATTTTCAGTTTCGTAATTTTTTTGAAGTTCAAAAATTCTGGAAAAATTTGAAATGATATTTTGATGAGTTTTATTGATTGTGTCCAAAAATGGTGATTTTTGGATGTATAGATTGAGAGTTATGAATTTTATGAGAAAAGACTATTTTAAAAGTAACCGCTTATAATTCCTTATGGTTAACTCCAAAATTGATGAAATTTTTATTGGGAGTACATGTATATGATAGGAGTATACTCTGTGAATTTCAGAATTTTTAGACAAAAGTACAATTTTTGATAAATGTCTAAATATTCTGCTATTTTGGCCATATGAAAAATAGTAAATGACTTTTAAAAATTATGAGAAAAATATATGTTCACTATGGGACTATATTATGCTAAATTTCAGAAAAGAAATATTTTTGGAACTGATTTGGTATTTTTCATGAAAATGGTCTAGTTATGAGTAAATGAATTAAATATGTTTTGTGAAGAAAGAAAATTGGAAAATAGGATTTTATGGCTTGAGAATCCTATATGAGGTATATGCAGATTTTTGATGAGGGTTTTGGTTATTGATGATGAAATTGTAAGAGTTGGCATTTTATGATGATTAAATGCATTAATTAGTAAAGTGTAAACAATTAAAATAAATTGTTTATAAATTTAAGTAATGTTATTCTTTCAATATCATTATACCGAAATATTGGTATGAATTTTATTGTAGAATTTCTATCTTTTGTGTCGGGGTTACTATTCATGAGTTACGAATATTACTCTTGAGATTAAAACTATATGTTGATCATATTATTTTTATCATCATATATAACATTTTTATAACTCTGATGTTGAAATTCTCTTTCACTGGAGTGTAAAGATGGGTAGATTATTGGTATGATCATGACTAGGGTTCTCTTTGGCCTGTAGTGCAAAGTTGAATTGTGACTGGTATGATCATGACCATTGAATTTATAATTGAATATCTTAAGCTTAAGTGCAAAGGTGAATTGATCAACATGGTTATAATTATTGTTTATATAAATTCTGAAATGATTATATATTTCTTTGAGATATGAATATATTTGGCCTGTAATGCAAATATGAATTGTTGATGAATATTTTTGGCATGTAGTGCAAAGATGGCCTGTTGATGAATATCTTTGGCCTGTAGTGCAAAGATGAACTGTTGTTGAATATCTTTGGCCTGTAGTGCAAAGATGAAATATTGATGAATATATTTGGCCTGTAGTGCAAAGATGAATTGTTGATGAATATCTTTGGCCCGTAGTGTAAAGATGACATGTTGTTGAATATCTTTGGCCAGTAGTGCAAAGATGAACAGATGTTGAGATAAACATGACCAACTGATGATACAAATGAATATCTTTGGCCGTAGTGCAAAGATGAAGTTATTAGTATGATTATGAACAGGAAATGTGATTTGGTGTAACCATGATCTTTGATGTTTCAGGTAAAGATAGGTGATGAAAATTATCTTCGTCCTGGATGAGAAGAGGAATTTAGAACTACAGTTATGATTATGAGTTATTCATATGATTGTGGACCAGAATGGTTGATTGATGTTACAGGGATAAAACATTGTTGGTGGATTTTTAACATGGAGGAGATAATAGACTTTATGGTCTATTTGACTCTTCTAATGGATTGCATGTTCCGCTGCAACTATGGTTGAAAATTTTTATCATCTACCATATGTTCTAAATCTCTGATTTAATTCTGTTGAAGGCTATTGATAATTTATTTATCTTTAGTCATGATATTCTTTACTGAGCTAGTTGTGCTTACCCTTTTGCTTCACAATTCCTTTCAGGTAATAAGAGTGTAGCTGGGTCGAGCGGGGGTAATAAGAGAATAGAACGGTGGTCATCATTTAGTAGTTATATTTGGTGAAGAAAATAGGGTGAGGCGAACCCAACGTTGGAAGGGTGTTTTGTCACTATCATACAAGATGTTTAATGACATATAATCTCGTGTCATCATAAGACAGGGTTGTGCTCATCCACTTGCTGAGTATATCTATGGACACTACCTATATAATCTTGGTGTTTGTTTGAAGTATAATTCTCAATTAGAGACAGTGGAGATAATGATAAGTCAAGAGAAGACTCACCATTGGGAAGAATATGATAGTAATCTTCTCGTTTTTCTTTGGGGTCTATTGGGTCAACCAAGGATAATTCTGTGGCCATATGATATCTATCATAACCTAGACGTGTGGCCTCCCATGTATGAAGGTTTCCTTGAGCACTTCCCAAAGATTCTAATTTCTAAAACAGTTTTTGACTATACCTTTATGTAAGGTGTCATTGTGAGGTGATGTCCACGGTTGGAACATGAGTCACATTTGGTATATATTTGTATCCAAACTTATAGCATATGTGTTGTTGTATTTTGCACGACAATTGTTGTAATAAAGTTACAGTTTTTTTCTATACCATGTATTTGGCGACTCAGAATAGGTTGGATGGAATGGACCTATTTTGGGGTCGTTACAACAAAGATAATTTTTATCACCTGAAACATCAAAGATCATGGTTATACCAAATCACAGTTCATGTTCATAATCATACTAATAAATTCATCTTAGCACTACGGCCCAAAGATATTCATCAATAAGTCATCTTTGCACTACAGACCAAAGATATTCAACAACAGGTCATCTTCGCATTACGAGCTAAAGATATTCATCAACAAATCATCTTTGCACTACAGGCCAAAGATATTCAACAACAAGTCATCTTTGCACTACGGGCCAAAGATATTAATATCTCAAAGAAATATATAATCATTTCAGAATTTATATAAACAATAATTATAACCATGTTGATCAATTCACCTTTGCACTTAAGCTAAAGATATTCACTTATAAATTTAATGGTCATGATCATACCAATCAACGATTCAACTTTGCACTACTGGCCAAAGATAACCCATAGTCATGATCATACCAAAAATCTACCCATCTTTACACTCAAGTCAAAGAGAAATATCATCATTAGGGTTATAAATGTAACGCCCCCAAAATAGGTATACAACACCCATTCTGAGTCGTCAATAACATGGTACAGAAACAACTACAACTTTATTAATACAACATAAAAACTATGAGTGTAAATATAAATATTGTCATCTAGACAATATCCACACTCAAACAAGTCCTCATTACAATTATTGGTACAATACTTTACAAAAAAAATGGTGAGGACTACTAAAACAACTTCCTAGAACCTTCATTCCATACCCCGACTAGTACTTGCTACATTCTCGCCTCCTAAGAAAAAAATGGAACAACAAGAAAAAGGGTGAGCTCAACTAGCCCAGTAAAGAATATTATGACTAAGATAATATACAACAAATTATCGTTAGTCTTCAACAGGGAAAAATTTAATAGAATACAATAGACAACAAGTTTTAATTCAATATTCGCAGCGGAAAATAATAATTCATAGAGAAGTTACGTAGAGAATGAAATCTACGATTATCTATGAATTTAAAAGCCCATCATCAACATTTTATCTCTGTAACATCAATCAATAAATATCTTGAATCAAATAGTCATCTTTGCACTACAGGCCAAAGATATCCATCAGTTGGTCATGTTCACCTCAACACCTGTTCATCTTTGCACTACGGGCCAAAGATATTCATCAGAAATTATTCATCTTTGCACTACAGGCCAAAGATATTCAGTTATATCATCATTTAAGACTGAGGATGATGAAAAATATTTTAAAGAAAACGAATCCAGTGAAGCAAAATAACAAATATTAAGGATTCGTATTTCGATTTATCCATGTCCAAAAATACCTTATCATAGTGAAGTAAAATTCAAGAATGATCAAAACATGGATACAATCAAAGCTAGTATCCAGAATAGATATTTGGACGAAAAGAAGGAAATTTCATTTTTCGGTGAATAGTAACTCGTGAATAGTAACTCATGAATAGTAACCCCGACATGAAAAGTTCCAAATTTGATAAAAATTCAGATCAATACTTCGGCATAATGATATTGAAGAAAATAATATCATTTAAGAAGAAATAACATCCCTTACCTCGGAAAGACGGTACTTCTGACTGGAATACTAGATATAGTGCTGAAGGAAACTTGCACCGTAAAGCAACACTCAAACTATAAAATACTCACAAGAATGCGCTCGTTATAGAGAGAGAAATAGAGAGAAACTTGTGTTTCTGGTGTGATTTCAATTCTAACCTAAGCACCATATTTATAGGAAAATGCTTAGAACACCAAAGCAGAAAATTTAATATAATAATAATATATTTATCAAATTTTCCTTAGCCCACCTCTAGACATCTGATCTCAGCCCATTTATATCACATGTTAGCCCACTTAAATGTCAAAAAACGTTTTTCTTCAAAATAATAAATAAAACTTCCAAAAATCAATTATTTCGGAACTTCAGAACTTCAATAATTCATAATAAATAGCCCTTTATCAGAAAATTTGAATCTAGCGAGTTTTTATAGGAAATTCAATTCTCTACAACTTTGCAGAAGAAAGTTTTTCCAAATTCCAAACAGAAATTGACCGAAATTCACTAACGGCCAATTTTACAGTCAATAATAAATTTTCGGTCAAGAATTATGTCCACCAACACACAAATAATATGAATTATTGATCTGATAATAGGAAATACTGTGCAGCAACAATTATTGAACAACAATAATACAAAATTTCAACGTAGCAATTATTGAATCAATAAAATAAAATATTGAACAGTAATTACTGTAACAATTATTGAGTAGTTCCTTCTTACGTAAGAATCAATAATTTCAAAAATACTATGCAATACCGTGTGCTACTGTGCAATAACGCGTATTACTGTATTTTAACCACCGGGTATTCCAACAGTGTTAACGGTAACAACTACGGCGTTATTTGTAAAAACTTAAATTTGTCGTTTTCTTCACCCGACAATTATTCGTTATGGGGCCCACAAATAGCTGCGCCGTCGTACGAATATTCCCCGACAGAAAGAATATTCCACGACCAAACGAATATTCCCCGACAACAATGATTATTTTATAACTACTTGTGTATTTTGAAAAAAAATCATGTATCACCCTTAACTTTAACATTTATCAATTTAACCATTTACTGAATAGTAATTATAAGAAAAATTGAATACTTTTATTTCATAAAATTCGGGGTCTTACAATACATAAATAATATTACAAAACCACAGTACTGGCAACCAGGCAGTTCCCAGGAAAGAGGGGGCTTTCCAATAAGGATCTCTCCTTACTGGCGCGCAATTAGATGACCAAACCTCTCCTTAGACAGAACTTTTTAGACATTGCCAATAATGTTATCTAATAATATTATTAAGATAATATGAATTATTGCTCCAATAATAAAAAATACTGCGTAGTGACAATTATTGAAACAACAGTAATATAAAATATCAACGCAGCAATTATTGAATCAATAAAATACAATATTAAACAGTAATTACTGTAACAATTATTGAGTAGTGCCTTCTTACATAAGAATCAATAATTGGTGTAATACCGTGTGCTACGCGTATTACCGTATTTTAACCACCGGGTATTCCAACAGTATTAACGGTAACAACTACGCCGTTATTTATAAACAACTTATTTTTGTCGTTTTCTTCATCCAATCGTTTTCTGTTATGGGGCCCACACAAGGCTGCGCCGTCGTACGAATATTCCCCGACAACAAGAATATTCCACGACCAAACAAATATTTCCCGACAACAATGAATATTTTATAACCACTAAAATATTTGCGCATTTTACCCATAACTAACCACATTAATCAAATCAACTCTTACTATTTCAGAATAATAAATAGAGGAAATTAAATTTTATTTATTAATAATTTGGGGTCTTACAATAAAAATGTTATATATAATAATAAAAATAATATGATCAACATCTAGTTTTAATCTCAAGAGTAATATTCGTAAATCAACTATAATTTGGTTAGAAAAAGAAACCAATTTTATCGTGAATAGTAACTCGTGAAGAGTAACTCATGAATAGTAACTCGTGAATAGTAACTCATAAATAGTAAACCCGACACAAAAAGGTAGAAATTCCACAATAAAATCTATACCAGTATTTCGGTATAATGATATTGAAAGAATAATATTTCTTAAGCTTATAAACAATTTATTTAAATTGTTTACACTTTACTAAATAATGTATTTAATCATTCTAAACTACCAAACTCATAAAATTTTATCACCAATAATCAAAACCCTTATCAAAAATCTGCATATACCTCATATAGGATTTTCAAGTCATAAAATCCTATTTTTCAATTTTCTTACTTCACATAACATATTTAATTCATTTACTCAAAACTAGACCATTTTTATGAAAAATATCAAATCAGTTTCAAAAATATTACTTTTCTGAGATTTAGCATAATATAGTCCCATAGTGAACATATATTTTTCTCAGAATTTTTAAAAGTCATTTACTATTTTTCATATGGCCAAAGCAGCCGAATATTTAGACATTTATCAAAAATTATACTTTTGTCCAAAAATTCTAAAATTTACAGAGTATACTTCTATCATATACATGTACTCCCAATAAAAATTTCATCAATTTTGGAGTTAACCACAAGGAATTATAAGCGATTACTTTTAAAATAGTCTTTTCTCATAAAATTCATAACTCTCAATCTATACATCCAAAAATCACCATTTTTGGACACAATCAACAAAACTCATCAAAATATCATTTCAAATTTTTTCAGAATTTTTGAAGGTCAGAAAAATTACGAAACTGAAAATCATAACAACCCTTAAAATCCCTTACTATCCCTTACAATCCCTTACTATCACTTACCTCAAAAGAGCAGTACTTCTGATCGCTATACAAATCCGAAGGAAACTTGCACTGAATAGCAACTCTCAAAGTATCTAAATACTCATAAAATATGCTTCATAATATAGAGAGAGAAAGAGACAAAACTTGTTTCTGGTGTGATTTTCAATTCTAACTTAGCCCTCTATTTATAGGAAAATTTTAGTAGGCTTGACCTGCAACCTGATGGCTTTACCTGCTACTATTCCCACCCACCACATTTGAAATATAATTCAGCACATTTCTTCACCAACCATAAGTGGGGCCCACTAATTCTAGAATTTTCCACCAAAATGATTAACTCCGAAAATTCAACAATTTCTGAACCAGTCATCTCGTAAAATTCATAACAAATCATACGTTTATTTTTAACGGTTCAAAATTTATGGACATATACTCAACTTATATATGTATAACATATCCAAATATTACCACGATCCAACGGTCGGATTAAAAATTATAACCCTCGCAAAATATCTTAAAAACCCTAATTTGATTTTCAATACCTCCGTTCCGACAAAAATACAGATAAAACACCTCAACATTAACTCCTTCATTTTTAACCACAAAAATATATCCCTCATTTATATCCACATAAAATAAATATTTCCTTATCATATGAATCAATAATTAATTATTCACAAATAATATTTACAGAATCACATTTATGACAACCAGGCCGTTCCCAAGAAAGAGGGGGCTTTCCAATAAGAATTTCTCCTTACTGGCGCGCAATTAGGTGACCAAACCTCTCCTTAGACAGAACTTTCTAGACATTGCCAATAATGTTATCTAATAATATTATTCAAATAATATGAATTATTGATCTGATAATGAGAAATACTGTGCAGTGACAATTATTGAACAACAATAATAAAAAATTTTAACGTAGTAATTATTGAATCAATAAAATAAAATATTGAACAGTAATTACTGTAACAATTATTGAGTAGTACCTTCTTACGTAAGAATCAATAATTTCAAAAATACTATGCAATACCGTGTGCTACTATGCAATAACGCGTATTACTGTATTTTAACCACCGGGTATTCCAACAGTGTTAACGGTAACAACTACGCCGTTATTTATAAAAACTCAAATTTGTCGTTTTCTTCACCCGACAGTTATTCTGTTATAGGGTCCACAAATGGCTGCGCCGTCGTACGAATATTCCCCGACATAAAGAATATTCCACGACCAAACGAATATTTCCGGACAACAATGAATATTTTATAACCACTTGTGTATTTTGAAAAAATTCATATATCACCCTTAACTTTAACATTTATCAATTTAACCATTTACTGAATAGTAATTATAAGAAAAATTGAATACTTTTATTTCATAAAATTCGGGGTCTTACAAGTAATTACTGTTCAATATTTTATTTTATTGATTCAATAATTGCTACGTTAATATTTTATATTACTTTTGTTTCAATAATTGTCACTATACAGTATTTTCTATTATCGGAGCAATAATTCATATTATCTGAATAATATTATTAGATAACATTATTACCAATGTCTAGAAAGTTCTGTCTAAGGAGAGGTTTGGTCACCTAATTGCGCGCCAGTAAGGAGAGATCCTTATTGGAAAGCCCCCCTCTTTCCTGGGAACTGTCTGTTTGTCAGTATTGTGATTCTGTAATATTATTTGTGAATAATTAATTATTAATTTTTATGATGAGAAAAATATTGATTTTATGTGGATATAGATGGAAAAATTTTTTTAATGTGATAATTGTTGAAAATTAATATTTTATCTTTTTCTGATAAAATAATTCATTTAAATATATTATTATATTTTAATAATATAATAATGGTTATATTTTTACAATGAATGTGGGATATATGAGTATATGAGGAGAAAAAGTATTTTTATTACATTAAATAATTAACACATATTTTGTGTGTCGGTGGACCCCATTTCTTGATTGAAATTTGATTATAGCCTGTAAAATCGCTCGTTTATAGATTTCGGTCAATTTTTGTTTAGAATTTGGAAAAATTTTCTTCTGCAAAGTTTTAGATAATGAAATTTTCTACGAAAAAAATATGTGGTTTGAATTTTTCTGATAAAAGGACTATTTATTATGAATTATTGAAGTTCCGTAGTTCTGAAATAATTGATTTTGAAAGTTTTAATTATTTTTAATTACAAAAATATTTTTTTGGTTTTTATCATTATTTGGTGGCTGAATTTAGATGGTCAAGGCGGGCTAAGGAAAATTTTATAAATATATTAATATTTTATTAAAATTTCTGTTTTGGTGTTCTAAGCATTTTCCTATAAATAGGGTGCTTATGTTAGAATTGAAAATCACACCAAAAATTGAAATCTTCTCTCTCTATATTATCGAACGTATTCTTGTGAGTATTTTAATACTTTGAGTGTTGCTATACGGTGCAAGTTCCTTCAGCGTTATATCTGATATTTCAGCCAGAAGTACTATTCTTTTTGAGGTAAGGGATATTTTTTTTTAAATGATATTATTTCTTTCAATATCATTATGCCAGAATATTGGTAAGATTTTTCTTGTGAAATTCTTGTTTTTTAGTGTCGGGGTTACTATTCACGTATACGGCACTATTTATGTATACGACACTATTCACGAATACGACACTATTCACAGAAAAATTAAATTTTTGCTTTTCGTCCAAAATATCTATTATGGATACTAGCTTTGATTGTATCCATGTTTTGATCATTCTTGAATTTTACTCCACTATGATTATTTATGAGGTATTTTTGGACATGGATAAACCGAAATACGAATCCTTAATATTTATTCTTTTGTTTCACTGAATTTATTTTCTTTAAAATATTTTTCATCATCCTCAGTTCTAAATGATGATATAACTGAATATCTTTGGCATGTAGTGCAAAGAATTAATAATTTTATGATGAATATCTTTGGCCCGTAGTGCAAAGATGAACAGGTGTTGAGATGAACATGACCTACTGATGAATATCTTTGGCCTGTAGTGAAAAGATGAATATTTATATATGTTACAGGGATAAAATATTGATGATGGACTTTTAAATTCATAGATAATAGTATATTTCATTATCTACGTAACTCTTCTATAAATTATTATTTCAGCTGCGAATATTGATCTGAAACTTGTTGTTTATTATATTCTATCAGATTTTTTCCTGTTGAAGACTAAGGATAATTTGTTGTACATTATCTTAGTCATAATATTCTTTACTGGGGTAGTTGCCTTTTTGTTCTATTTTTTTTCTCAGGAGCGAGAATGTAGCGAGTACTAGTCGGGGCGTGGAATGATGATTCTAGAAGTTATTTTAGTAGTCCTCACTATTTTGTAAAATAGTATATCAATAATTGTAATGAGGACTTATTTGAGTGTGGATATTGTCTAGATGACAATATTTATATTTTAAACTCACAGTTTTTATGTTGTATTAATAAAGTTGTAGTTGTTTCTGTACCATGTATTTTGACAACTCATAATGGGTGTTGTATACCTATTTTGGGGGCGTCACAGAAATGTGGATTGTGATAGACGTAGATGTTGATGTAGTAGATCTTAAGCATGTTGAGACCTTAAGGATATGTATTTTGTTTGTGCTATACTTCGATGTTATGTTGATGTATTTTGATGAATTGAACGAAGAGTTTAAGTATTTTGGGTTTTGATGACTTGAATGAAATAGAACACCTGTACATTTTCTTGGGGTCAGCTTGGTTTAGAATTTGGTCAAGACGATATTCCTTGCAACTCATTTGCTAGGGGAAAGACCGGTCTGTGTGCAGGACAAACGGGTTCATTGGGGTGCTACTGTGGGTGTTATGGTCCAGGATTCAAAATCGTTCGAGAAAATGAATGAGGGTGTCACTGCTGAGGACACGAGTGTCGATTTCATGATGATGGACAACAGTTTTGTGACTACTACTGGATTTATTGGATTTTCTTGAAAAAGTTTGGCACTCATGAAGGTAATCTGTCAGTTCGAGGCCATGCATCAATTCCGGTTGCAGTTCCTGAAGGGAAGGTGCATGGAGTTTAAGTATTTTGGGTTTTGATGACTTGAATGAAATAGAACACCTGTACATTTTCTCATATTTTTTGAAGAGCTAATATGTACATTAGCTTCTATTTTAGAATGAAGCTTTGTACACTATTGATAGAAGTAATTCCTTGTTCATATTGATGCCAATAAAGTTACATGGTTCTTTTCTGAATACGTGACTGAGCTCATTTGTGTTGAGATGTCAAATGCTTGTTCTAATCTCAATACTACCACTTTACCCATTGATGGCCTTTCCTGTTTAAGGTGTGTGCATAATAAGGCTAGCTTAAGTACTCTGTTAAGTTTAGGATCAGCGAATTCGGTTGGATTCCAACCTCTTGCAAGAAACTTTGCCTGAGAAATAGAAACTTGGAGAACCAGATTAAACCCAGGTTCCAATTCGAATGATAAGCAATAAAAATACTCAGCCTAATTAATTCAAACTTGCAAACCCAGGTTCCAATTCCATTATTTATGTCCCAATTGAAACAACAAATTAAGCAATACAAATATTCAGCCTAATTAATTCAAAATTTTCCTCTGGTACTAAGGAGATTTAAGTCCAAAAAGCTCATGAAACCTCAGATACTCCATCTCCACATCCAAAACCCAAAACCAGCAATGTTGTGACAATAGACAAAAATTCTAAGAACACCTGCACAAAATTAAACATGCACACCCACTTAAATTTACTTGTAAAGACACAAATAAATTTACTTGCATGAAGTATTGAGTTGCATAATTAAAGCTTGACATACCTTATGTGGTTGTTAACTTCTCGTACCAATTCGGGGTCATATCTAAGCTGAGTAGGAAGCCGGCCATCACGTTCTAATGCTTCCTTTTTCATATGTGGAATTTTATATTTATTTGATCCTTTCAATTTCATCATCTCTATCATGCATGATTGCAAGGTCAAGAATACTAGGTTGGACTTCTCAGAAAGATAATCTTCAAATGACTTCACAACGACACTTATTAACTCATCAACATTTCTCATATTTGCCTTCTGTTGTAAGGATTAAATAGCACTAAAAAATCCAAGATCCAATACATTCAAATCCGGTGAGTTTGGAGGTTGGCACATCAAACGAATATCAAAATCATCTTCTTTTGCTGCTTGACAAAATTGTTTATCGTCTCTTTGAATGTGTGTTCTTGCATTATCTTGCTGAATAAAAATCGGATATCCCGAATCCTCCCTTGGCCATTTTTCCTTAGTCGCAGGCAATACTTTTTCAATATATAGGACCTTATAACTCCTCTTGTTACTGAAGTTATTGATTTTGTCACGAGTGTACCAGCAACTTTGTTAACACTATTCCTTTTAGCGGGTTCTTGTGTGACAATAGGGAAAACACCAATTTTTCCTGAGAAGAGCTTATATCCTTTTGCATCGAACCTTGGACGAGCCAATGCAACCAAAAACATGACCTTTCCTATAAAGTTTTTGCTCTTGTAGGTTCGATAATGATCTTCTTCATATGGTAGCATGTAGATATTCTCTATATTTTTTGTCATATGGAACCACATTTCATCAATGTGAACTATGTTATACATCTCCTTGAAAGATGGCTCGAGTGGTATGCTATTCTCTTCAAGCATTGATAAACAAAATTTTAGTCGGGATATTTTGTTGTCTTCTGTCAGAAATGGCTTTAGAGCACTTGAATTGGAACCGTCTACGCAAAGTTGACTTAGAGATGTTAGAAGAATTAGATAACGAGCGAAAAGTTGTACGTAGATGTAAAGGAATCTGTCGAAGTCGATCTAAATCAACCTTAACTCTTTTTCGACCACAATTTTTTGCTTTTTTACTTGAGAAGTCAACAAATGGGAGGCTGTTTTTTGCTCGCCGCCAAATGCGTTGAATAGTACATATACTCACTGAAAATAATGATGCAACCATTTTTGTTGTCCCTCGTTTCAAATTTCCATCGATACTTTTTAGTAACAGTAGATCATATACAGAATGGCGTTCCTCATTGGTCAGATTTCTTTTTCTGTGACTCCCATGTGAAATTTCAGTATCTGTACAATAAATATCAGAGAGTGCTATGAAGTTAAAACTGAAGTGACCAAAGAACATAAAAATCACATTCAACTGATAAAAAGTTGCAGTGATGCACTAAAAGAGAACAATTACCGTAATGTAAATTTGTGTAATCTTCTAGAGGTGGTGCTTCAAGCTGGGTGTCATCTTCCATAGATAATGATATCTCAACTGGTGTTGAGTTAAGACCAAAATCACTTTCAACTGATTTTTCTACAATTATATTAAGATCTGGAAGACAAAATGGTTCTTTTTCTTGTTGGCCAACATTAGAATCAATATTAAGATCCACATTAACATCTATTCCAGCCAATGGAGTTCGAATTCTTTTCCTTGGAGCCATGGCTTTTGTCGGGGTCACAATCAACCAAATGGAATTCACTAAAAGAGAAGAGAAACAAATAAACCAAAAGATACAGATATAACAACAACATTATTTAATAATAACAAAAATTGCTTGTTTTGATGGTCCAAATCTCAGTTTATTTCCAAAAACCAATAAGAGAGTTATTTTAATTACATACACGCTACATAATTATACTATATTCGTTTCAAAATTAGATATATATATATTTTTTGACTTTTTAGAGTTAATTTATGAAATCTTAAAATTTAAAATTAATATAAAAATATTTAATTTTAATACAAACAAATATAACAATTGTAAACAAACTATAAAACACTACTAATTATCATATTTGTTATTTTTAAAACTTGAACAAAATTATATTAATTTTGAGTTTTAAAATTTCCCGAATTGACTCAAAAAAAGTCAAAACGTATATCTAATTTTGGAACGGATCGAGTATTTGATTGTATTGACTAACATTAATTGAACTTCAATTTATTTTGAATTAAAAATTACAAAATTGACTTCAGAAAGTTAGAATAAAAGTTGTTTTGCGAGTCAAATGGAGTAATAAAATTAGTTTTTTTTATTTTTCTTTCCAAAAATAGAATGTTAATTGGAAGGTTAAAAAAATTGATAGGTAATAAATCCAAAGTTTGACAGATTCGACAAGCTCTCAATCGTTTTAAAGAATAGTGGTTTAGCTTAATAAACGAGAGAAATGATATTTTTACAAATAAATTTGATAATTTTATAAATTTTTTCTCATATGAATAACAAATGGGATCCACCTCACATGAAGAAGAACCTTGTAAAAGTATTAAATTTATTTGTAAAAATATAAATTTAGATAAACAATCGATCAGTGAATTGAGTTTTGGAGAGAGAAAATGTCAAAACTAAAGTGTGGAGGTGGGATGCGTATAAGTGAATGTGGGTGTGCTATAAATAAAAATAAAGAAGGAAAGGGGGCATGTCGCATGTGGGGTACCCAAACATAACAAAAACACCAACCCACCTCCACTTTCAATTTTTATTTGTTTCTTGCAATTTTTGGGCTTTCCGGCCGGCCTGAAACTGTTCTCTACGCGTTTATGCATTTCGTTTGCAGACACTTCAAACATTCAAACTGTTCTGTTCTTGTCCCCCCTCCCAAAAAACCAAATACTCCAATAGTTTTATATATTTATATTGCTATTAAAACATGCCTATGGAATGATTGAAAAAAATTGTGTTTGATTGCGATTGTAATGGATTGAATCATTTTTATTTTTTAAAAATTTATGAATTTTATTTTTGGAGAAGAAGAATATGGAATAACCCGTTCTAATTAAAATGGAATGAATTCCATTCATTCAATCCAAACTTTAAGGTAATCATAATCCACTTAGAATTAGTCCGACAAATATGAAACTCTCTACACCGTTGCAGTAGGTGTCTCATGTCTTTACTGTGTACCAAGATTTCTCAGTTTTACCTAGAAACTTTTTCAGTTTCTACTTTTTATCCGTTTAGTATTTATTATCAAAAGATAAAGAAATAAAATAACAGCCCAACTTTTATACTGCTCAAGTCCAGAGACATTGACAGTCTCTTATAGAAGTCACCGAGAATAATATATATATTGGTTTAATATATCTCATGTGATTGATTATGTCATTAAAATATTCAATATCATGTCGTTTGATAAAAAAAATTGAGGTCCCTAACATTACTCAGAACAAAATATAAAACCGACAAGGCGATAACCAACCGAGGAAAAGAACACCAGCAGCATCAAGAGTTAGTTACTACACAACTACTACAATCATCCAAATGAGAATTTCATTCTTCCTTGCCCGCAAAGAATTTCATCTTTGTTCTTATTAGTACACGTGAAAGCAACGAATTCACAACACTACATCTATACGTGCATGTATTTTACAGTATAAATCAAGAGAGGATATATTAAAGAAAGCTAAAATAGTGCTCACGTGATTGATCACATTAGGAATGATGAGGATTCAGAAGGTTGCCTTCGATTGCGAAGCCAAGTGTTGTGATCCCTCCATATTGTCTAATCCAAAGTTTACGATTTCTACCACCAAAATTCCATAACTTCCTGTTTAAGGCCATTGCATATGTTCAATTCTGTCAATCCAATTCTAAATGCATTGAGATGGAGGAAGGCGGGCTTTGTATGTTTAGGCCTCAGCTGACCTCTCGCTGCAGCATGGGGAAGAAAGTCCAGTTGTTTTTGGGTCCCAAGTCCTTTCCTACAACCTTCTCACTGGTCCACCACTCACAGCCAATAGTAGGCTTGTCTGAGATATCTCCCTTTGTGTTGTCGAAATTGAATTCTTTGCTTGACACAAGTGTGACGGGATGAAGCTTACATTGGCACTGGCCGTCTCCTATAGCTTTCCCAGGAATGAGAGGCTCAGTCACCCTCCCACAATCACAAGAATTCTTGGCTTTCTCTGATATCTCATTGTATATGTTTGCACCCTCATCTGTCGCATTTTGTCGAAACTCTGACACAGTTTCAAGTGACGAGTTGAGATCCTTTTTCAGACATGTTGGAACATTAGGCAACTCAAATGAGACTCTCTGACCAACTACAACTTGCTCGTCTTCAGATCCATTGTCTGAGTTGGCAAGTGATACTACCTCTGAAATTTGGCTCTCCATAAGTACATTGTCTCTAGACACAGGCTCTCCACCAGTTGGTGTCACAGAACCGGAGCCTAGCCTTGAACCCCAACCATTTGGTGTCAAAGAACCAGAACCTAACCTTGAGACACCACCATTTGGCGTCAAGGAGCCAGAATCTAACCTTGAACCCAAGCCATTTGGTGTTAAAGATCCAGAACCTAGCCTTGAACCCCACTTCTGAGCGGAAAAATATTCATAGCCTAGAAATTTGGGAGTTTCCCCCACTCGAAACTCAATTATTGGTTGCTTATCAGGGAAAGGTGAAGATGTGCCAGAATTTGGAATTGTTGAGCCTGGTGATATGAGGTAGCCACCTGGACTTCCTGGGTACAACTGATAAGGCTGAAACTCATACTGGGATAATGAGAACTTTTGATTTGTCCCACTGTTCCTTCGAGTGCGAGCTAGAGATGAAGCCAAAAGCTGAGCGAAAGGCACTTCAGGTGATGAAGGTGTTGTCATTTGCACAGGTTCAGGAGGCGGAGTGAAAGAAGCAGTGGATGGTTCAGTGGTGAATGTAGAGAATACAGGTGGTGAAACTAACTGAGTTTCGTATGCATAGGGTCCGATGGCGAAAATGGAGGTTGTCCCACCTTGGGAATAGGAATTGACAGAGAGAGATGTGAGGGAGAGTAATCCAGCCGGTGATTGGGTGGCAGAGGGGGGATCTGATTGGAGAAAAGATGCAGGAGACGACGGAGGAGCAATGAAAGGAAATACTATGGTGGATGAGTTGTTCAGAGTTTCTGCGAGAGGGGCTGCAGCTCCAGGCACTGTTGCTTCAGGAACAAGGGTAGCATGACCAATTCTTTTGCTGTGTTTGTAAGACCCAAAACACCAGTATAGACTCCAGCAGCTTCCCCATCTTCTCTTCTGAAATCAAAATTAAAGAAGTTGTTTAAAGTTACTAGGTCCACTTGATTATATGGCTAGCCCGTAAGACTGTCAAATCTCAATCATTTGACGCTAGACAGGAAATGAAATATAGTCAAGGGTTTCATTTATGTAAAAAAGTTGGCAATAGAAAATCATCTGTATTTATAAATAATACTAGAAAGCAATATTGTAATATGCTTGCAGAAAAACTTGCTTCCAAACTGTAATCCAGTTCAAAGTTAATACATATAAGTTTTCATATACACCCTTTGGAATGAGCAAGCTCCACACCTAAAAAAGCTTTGAAGTATGCCAGAACAAACAACCCATATAGTCATTGAAATTATTCATGCTCTTGATTTTCTATTTGAAAATTTTATTGTCGAAATTTCAGTGTTCTAAAAATCGTAAAAATCGTTAGGCAGAGTGGCAAACCTAGGCATCGGAGGGGTGCCTAGTGCCTAGGCCACCTAAGCACCAACTTAGGCGTTTCCCTAGGCGGACGAGGCGTTTCTTAGGCGGTCTTATTTATTTATTTTTCCTACTATACATGTTAATATAGTAGAAGTAATTTTTTAAATATTACATGAAACATTACTAAAAACTAAAATAATCTTTTAAGGCTTAACAAATTCATTTCAACTATTGTAAAGTTCAAAGTAGAGATTTGATTATGCCTACGCAGGGGGCCTAGGTGACTAGCCAAATCGAGGCGGTAGAGAACCACCTAGTGCCTATGTAGGGTTTTTAGAACACTGCGAAATTTTAGCATTTGAAATCATATTGTGAGATTTTTGGGAAAAGATCTCTACCCATTTTATTTTTTCAGGCTTGTTCTTCTAACTGTTCAAGCACTGGTAATAACTAACAAATAGATTAATCATGATTACAGCACTGATACTATTTTATAGAGTGCTTAAGATATCACTTGTGTAAGTTTGGTATACAAGCCACACTTGCATATCTTCCAAAAAGTCTTCATTTCCCAATCCCATAAATTACACCTGCAAGCATCATATAGTTTCTTTCATGTTCTATTATTGTATTCAAAAGCACCCTCATTGAAACCTGGTTACCTGCTGTCAGCTAATTTATAAACTAATAAACTGATTGACCGGTCATCAATTGAAAGCTTGAATATTCGCATTTTGAAAATAATCAATTTCTTTATATTATTTGCTAACTTATTTATCAACAGTGTTCAGGGTAAGTTTGCCTAAGGGTGATGATCATTAACTTGCATATAGTTGAACTCAAACTGTCAAGAAGATTACATAGGAGTTGTCTGCCCTTGGCTTCTCAATAATTGAGTTTCTTTATTATGTTGGGCTCATTGATAACGGAAACAATGAACCATAATTAAGTTATCGTTGAGGATCTTCTCTTTTTTTCCTAATACAAGCTTTGCTTGACACAGAAAGTCTAATTTCCAATGTACTTGGAGTTGGCAAGCCTTAGCACTATATCAACAGATAGTTTGAGTTCACTTTCCAAGGCACCAAGCTCGAGTGTGGCTTATTAAGCTGTTGACCATAGTTAGACAAGCGTCCAACCTGCTCACTGCCAGCATAGTCCATTAATCCTATTCCAAAACCTATATTCGAACTTAGGGGCTCTAACACCCCCTCCCCCCCTCATTACTACTAAGGGGTAAAAGAAGAAGAAAAACTTCCCCCACTCCGCAGATGTCTTCCCTGGGGCTGTGAAGCAACTCGTACGCCTCAACTCAAGTATAATCAATATACAACTTTCAACCAAAAAAGTCTACCAATCCATCCCTTCTTGCACCTTTCTAGCGCTTCTTCCACATGTAAAGTACAAGTATTTTGTGTTCCATCCATATGGGATTTCAAAATCAATGGCAATTCAAGTAACTCCATAATTTTAAACAATCCCCAAGGTAAGGCCTACTAATTTTCATAAAAATACCTTACTATGTACTACAAGAGAAGAGATATGCTCTGGTGAATGCCCCTTGGAATGTGATTGTTTTCCTTTATTGTACAAGCAAATTTAGCACCACAAAAAAGAAGAAGCGGAGGTGTACTTATGTTCAGCATTAAATATATGGTTAACCATTTATTTCAAATGGTCATTGTGTTTCACAGCAGATGTGTGCACTACAGAAGCAATGGCCCAAACAAAGAAAAGTAAAAAAGAAAAAGTGGAAGCATTTCACTAATCAGTACAAGTTGTTCACTTCAGAGCTTTATTGAAATATCAAAAATTAAGGGTCGAATGTATATCGGTAAGAAGTACAACAAGGGTTTAATTCTACTGGGTACTGAAGGATAATAACTGAAGTTAAAAATAAATACTAAAAAATACTACTAGTAATTAAAAAAAGACTGTTGATGCTAGTCAATATGACTTTTTGGTTTCTTTCTTTTTACTACTTTTTACCTTTTGATATTTAAAATTCCAAGACATGTGCCACAAAAGTTGCAGCTTCTTGAATCCATGGAAGTAGATTAGTTGCACATGTGTAGACAAAAAACCTTTATACCCTCAAAACTTGGTAATAATTTACTACTAACACACCAATACTACACAAACCCCCAAAAATTCTAACCCAAACAAGTGTCTAATCAACATAATTCCAGTGCCAAAACAACCTAACAACAAATTTGTTCCCAATCCACAAGATCACATCTTTCAATCGACAAATTCAAAATAAAATTCAATAATTCACATACCTGAACACTAGTTGGCTGGACTCGACTCTCGGCAGTAACTATAGCAGTAGCCGCAGCGTTCACAGTTTCAACGCTGTTATTTGACAAATTACTCATTCCGAATCTAGATCAATAATTTTCTTTCAAAACAAAGAAACCAAATTCGCCGGCGACCGGCGATTATCGATCATTTACGTCGGAAAATGGAGATCAAACGACATTCAATCAAGAGAAAAGCAAAACAGAAGAAGAAAGGGTGAGACTTTATAAATGCGAAACCAAAACCAAAACCTTGTTTTCTCTGTCTAGCTGTAGTATTTTGTAATTATGTTGGGAATGGGGCCAAGAACGTAATACCAAAAGATTTCGTGTTGGCGTTGTTATAATATAGAGGCCGAGGGAGGAGGAAGTTGATTAGTGGATAATGCTGGTAATTAAAGGAGGGTGTATTGACTAATATGACCTTAGTTGGGGTTGGAATTAATCAATGTGCCACTGTATAACGGCGGGGAGGGGAATAGTCAGTCTATTAATGGAAAGAGCTGACGCCAGGTGGGAGTAGGGTTGTCCTTATTTAATGATGATGATCTTCTTATCCTTATATTTGTTTGGTTGTACAGTGGAGTAGTACTGTACAGACAGCAGGTTTCATTTACGAATGTCCCGTGTTCTTCGTGAACATCTTCATGTTCTTAGGTGGTGTTTGGATACTCGGATTGGTTGTCCTTGCCCTAAACTATGATATGATAATGTCAAACTCCATGATACGCACATTTTTAACTCCAATAATTGAATGCTTTTTTTCATGATGTACAACATAATTCAACCCTTTACGCGTTTTCTTTTCCATTTATAAATTTGAAATTGCACCCTTATTTTATTTATATACAAACTATTTTACAAACTGCTTATGTGACATACCCCACCACAGCGTATTGATCAATAAATTATTTTAATATAGTCTTTGGTTCCACACAATATACTGAGGTGGAGTATGCCACATCAACAGTTTGTAAAATATTTATAAAATAGTTTGTGTCTCTAGCATTATTCTATTTTATTTATGTTACACCAATTATTGAGTTGGCAAGTAAACAATTATAATTAATATTATGGGTGTGAATGTTTTAATGGTAATTTATAGAGTAAAATACACTCTTTACTTTTCTAGAAAATGACAAGTGTTGTTATTACAAAAAAGAAAATCTTTTTCCAAGATAGATAGATGTAGTAATAAATATTATTACATTTTCTTTAATTCAATATTGCTATTAAAAAAACACCAGCTATACACTAAAAATATAATCAAAATCCTAAATATCCTAAATTTTGCCACATGCTAAGATAAATTTAACATATGAAAATTGTAATATCTAAAAAATCAAATAATAATTGTGTTGTTAAACATCAAAAACTAAACTATCAACATACCCAATTCAACATATTTACAACAACTCCATTAATACTTTAATTTAGAATTCTCAATATTTGTACCATTTACCCAAAATATGTGTTAATTAAACTTTTTTTTTTGTATATAAATTACCAACAATTTGAATGAGATGTTAATTACAAACAAATCTATAATTAAAATGTATTGTATTAAAATAAGATTATTTATTAGAAAAAATATATATATTATTCTTGAATTATAATTTGAAGGTAAATATATAACTTTGTACATTAGTCAGCCCAGGGGTATTAACTATATAGTACTCCATTACTTAAAAAACTAAAAGGAATATAAATGTTTTTATGATTGTCTAGAGAAGATGTTAATATATTTTATTTCAATTTGTGTGTATGCATACATATATTTGTACCAAATATAAAAGATATGTAATATGAACAAATTAAAGTAAAATATAAAAAGTATCATTTTATTTATCAAAAACTCTTTCCTTTATTTTACTCCATCCGTTCTTTTTACTTGTCGTTTTAAAAAAGTATAATTTTTTTAAAATATAGTTAATGATTGACAAAAATAAGTATAAAATTTTAATATTATTATATTTATAAAATAAAAGAGAAACAAATAAAAATAATTGGTGTCTCTTTAGAATTGATTATTATAAAACGTTAGTAGTACTAATTATTAGTATCATCACTGCACTTGGCCACTTACTCTATTCAGTTACTCCACAATCCACATGGGAGCTTTTTGTGAAGGGCAATGCACGTGTGCACTCGTTTAGTGGTTTGATGGGTTTTCGTGCTTTAAAGTTTGTGTGAAAACGTTCCGACAGTGACACACCACTCTTTCTCCCCCTCCTTTATTTTTTTTTAATTTAATTTTTAACTATTTTTTTTATTTTCACGGGTGGTTGGTTGGCCTTGCATCGATATCCTCCATTATTATTATTCATTTTATTTTTAAATTAAAATTTTCTATTAAAAATCAAATATAAAATGTTGTTGCTACTAAAAATAAATTTTTACTTAAAAGTTAAAAGTCATCGTTTTATAATTTTTAATTTCAAAATAAAGGAAGTATTATTATTTTTAGGCTTTTCTCAGTTTATATATCTCCCACTTTTAGCCTCATCTCTCTCTCTCTCTCTCTCACACACACACACAAAAAAAAACTAAATTTTTGAACGTAAAAAGGGGCTTTTAAAAACATAGCTTTCGGGAGCTTTATCTGTTAATAATTTCCACCCTTTTATGTGTGAATTTCACCCCATTCATTTTTATGCTTTTAGTTCTAGTTCTAGTACTAGTTGTAGATCACAAATAAGACTATAAAATGGTTAAATAGTTTGGGCTCGATTCGTACTAAAAGTTCGATAAATTACTTGAACATCTTAAAATTGTAATTTTCTATTGATACTCGGATCATATTCGTTAAAAAAGTTCAAACTGCTCGGGCTCGATTCGGAATCGGGCTCGACTCGATAGCTAAATGAGCCTCAATCAAATTTTATTTTATACTCGACAAATTTTATAAATTAAATATGATCAACTCAATACTCCAATTAACTCGATTTGTTTACCCCCCTTAATCAGAACCGCCACTTAATTTTTATTAGTTGCATGGAAGGAATCTTAAAAGCAAAAAAAAGGCAAACCATAAAAGAAAGCAATAATGATAAATACATAAAGATCACAAGGTTTAATTTACCTCAATGTATTGTAGTACTACTATTTGTTTTCTTTTTAAGTAGGGTCCACAAGGACTAAACTCACCATATATATACTTTATACTATTTTCATAGATATTTTTGATATTTTTATATAATTCATATAAGAAGAAATTATATAAAAATAACAAAAATATATATGAATATATATATAGTCTCAATTAATATATATAGCAATGTAAAGGGGGATTGGGGTGGCAATGGGATGTGGCCTACATGACAAAAGATAAACCAGCATACCACATGTTCAAGTAGGTGGTGGTTGAACTCGATCTGTTAATAAAATAATTGCAATATACATACATATATATATATATATATATATATATATATATATATATATATATGTTTGTGTATATATATTATTTAGGTTCGTGATTGTATTCTTTTATGGCTCACACGTCTTTGCAAGTTGCTATACGCATGGATTCCACTTGCCATCTCCATATATGTAGTTTTTCTTCTTCTTATTATTATTTTCGTTTTTCTTTTGGGTTACAATTATCCCATATTTTCCCTTTTTATTTGTTAATTTCACGTAAAATTCATTTAATATTACCTTAAACTAATTTAGAATGAAAATGTTAAGTTTTTTTTGACATCGTGTGATGGCAATTGTTAATGTCACAATGACATACTTATAAGATAATAGAAATTAAGTTTAAGCGTATTAAAATTAAATACTCCATTAATTCTAAATTATAAAATAATTATTAACTTTTTAAAAGTCAATATTAATCTTATAATTTAAAACAGAGGTACTGTAACATGTAAAATATAATCATCTTTCACTAGTTATTTTTAACATCAAAGTTGACAATCTAATAGCTCCTTAAAATATTATCACTAGGTTGTAGATTGTTCAATGATTTAATAATTGTAAGACTCTAATTTTTTTTAATAAATATGAGTTTCCTATAAATATTATTTTTAAATATTATGGAATGAATTTGATATAATGTTATAGTTATGGGTAATATTTATAAATTTTACAAAGTAAGCAAGTAGTTGTATAATATTCGATTGGTCGGGGAATATTCGTTTTAACAGGGAATATTCGTACGACGGCACAATCATTGGCGGACCCCACAACGGAATTATTGTCGGATTGATAAAACGACAAAAATATTTTATGAAAATAACGGCGGAAGTTTTACTGTTAATACTGTTGAATTACTCGGTAGCAAATGTACAGTAATACGCGTGGTTGCATAGTAGCACACGGTATTAATTATTGATGCTTATGTGATAAATCACTCAGTTTTGTTTTATTAGTATTATTAATGTAATAAAACAGAAAAACTTTTTATATAAAACAGAATACTTTTATAAAGTTATTTGTTTTGTTTTATTAGATTATAAATAGAATATATTGTATTCTATTATGCATAGTATTTTACATAGTAAAATCTTTTTATATAAAACATAATACTTTTATAAAGTTATTTATTTTATTAGATTTTAAATATAATATATTATATTTTATTATGCATAGTGTCTGCATAGTAAAATCTTTTTATATAAAACAAAATACTTTTATAAAGTTATTCGTTTTATTAAATTATAAATAGAATATTATATTTTATTTAAAAAAATTTGCTTTAAATATGGATCGTCCGATTAAAAGTAAATCAATCTGGACCGTTCATGAATTAGTTACTATACAGTCTATTCTTCTATAAATAGAAGCTCATTCCTTCATTATTTCTTACGAATTCACTGAAACTCTAGAGAGAGAAATTATAGAGGGAAAGAAGAAAAGTATTCTGCTACTGCACTACTCATATATCCAGTACTCTTCTTCTTAAAGTAAGGGATATTATTTATTTTGTATTCATGAAGAGAACTTCTGTTATTACATTATTTATTATTCTGTTGGAATAACCTGTATACGCGGTATACCCTATACTTGGTGAACCATTTCTTTCACTGTTCTCTTCAGGAAATGAGAACGTAGCCGGGACTAGTCGGGGAACGGAGTGACGGTCCAGATGATAGTATTAGTAGTCCTCACTATTCTGTTAAATAGTGTGATAATAAATGTAATGATGACTTATTTTGAGAGTAGATATTGTCTAGAAGACAGTATTTATATTAAAACTCACAGCTCTCTTGTTATATATTAAAGATTGTATTTGTATTCTGTACCATGTATTTGGCGACTCAGAATAGGTGATGTATACCTATTTTGGGGGCGTCACAATAATAGTAATTTCTTAGCATTGTTAAAATATCTTAAAATCATTTATTAAAACCCCTAATATCACTAAATATTTTGATTTTAAATAAAAATCACAAATGCATTTAAAAGCATAAAAATAAAATAGGGTAGGCGTTTGTGAAGACAGTCAACACATGCCCCTGTTTCTATGATTTGCTGATCCAGGTCTAAATCTAGTAAACCCATTAGTATACGGGCCTTTTTCAGCCCAATTACCCTTGTACTAGATTATGTTACATCACATCCATACGGATATAACCCATGACTTCAAAATCTCCCCTCAAATCAAGCTCAAATTGAAGCAAAGAATCTACAAATGAGCACCACATCTATGGCTTCTGCAATTTCCACTTCTACATATCTATGTCAATCTTCATCATCTTCTATAATTAGGAAACCCACCTTCTACACCCCTGTAGATTCAATCTCCAATACCCCAAATTTTCGTCTTTCCACATGGAATCATCAACTGGGTCTCACTCCTTTCTCTCAATGGCATGGTCTGAGGCACTTGGGTATCTCAATCTCACAACATTTTATAAGATTAGGTACTATTTTTCATTTGGGTATTTTCTAACTTGTCACACTCAAACACATAATAAATGTATTGATATTTTGGTTTAATCCTTGTATGGTACCTTTTCCAAAGCTATTTTAAGGTGTAGAAGAATTCTGTGATTGTCTTTGTTTGAATTTTGAAGTGATGGCTTTGCAGAAAAGAAAAGATGTAAAGGAAAGGGCGTGTTTGCGTCACTGTTTGGAGTTGGGGCTCCTGAAGCTCTGGTGATTGGAGTGGTGGCTTTGTTAGTTTTTGGTCCAAAAGGTCTTGCTGAGGTAATTTGGTTTACTTTTTGTCGAAATTTCAGCCTTTAACTATTTTTTAGCCTTTGTAAAGAACAGATTGTCATCCAAAATGATGATTCTGCTTAAAAGATGATATCTATCCATTGAACAAAAATGATAGGAGTGTTTTAATTTCAAAAGTGATTGATAGGACACCTTGACACCTGTATTAACAATGCATGATTTCTTTTTATGAGCTGAACCCATATTATGTGGCTTCTAAGTATGTTATCTTTTTCTCTAGACGGGGGCTGTTGGATTAGAAAATCTTTGGCTAGTGGCATGACATAGAAGTACTCTTATTAGGTTCAATATATATATTTTACCATCATGGAGACTATCCAAAGGAAGACAATGAATAATTGAGCTAATTAAGCGTTGCTGTTAATTAATGCAAAAATGCTGCCAACTTTTGCTGTATTCAATGGCGAAGCCAGAAATAATATCTAGTGGGGTCAAAATTATTACTAAGCTATAAATAATTTGGCGGGGGTCTTTCGGGTCACACACACACACACACATATATATACTATATTATAATGACAATATAATAAGTAATAATATATTGTATGTATACACTATATTGACTCATAATAGACTTTTTTAATCACAATTGTTCATAATTAATTAATTATTTTTAAAAATAATATAAATTAGATTATTATTTAGTTTAAAATATTATTGAGAAATATGCATATATTGAGAGGATATGAGTGGTTAAAATTTGATTGACAAAGTTATAAATTTTCAATTTGGTCCCGTATAATAGAAAATTTATAAAATTTTAATGGGGTCAATTTATATAAAATAATTAAATTTTTTAAAATTTACCTTACATTATAAAGCAATTATTTTTTTCAGTGGGGTCAATTGATCCCACAGTGCAACACTTAGCTTCGCCACTGGCTGTATTGGAAGCCAACTAGCCAAGTAGTAAAGTCTGGAGGTGAAAGTAATAAGCTTCTCATGTTTTACCTGGACCCTCAAAGTTCTGCCTTCGATCCAAGTTCTCAAGAACCAAAGTTCAATTGGTTTGGTTATCTGCATGAAGCTGAAAATTGAAGGTTCAAGCTCAACAATCTGACCATAAGATGGGGAAAATCTTAGAGAAGCCTCCCAGACTTGCTTCTTATATTTTTGTTTTACCTCTGCCTTGTTGTTCCAATATCCGCTGACAAGTTCTTTTGTTTATGTATGTACTTATTTGTTGATACATTGCATGCAAGACTGTCACACTGTGCGTAGAAAGTTCTCCTATGAGTCTGTGACCTAAAGTTGAACTATTGTATTTAAGTAACAATGACAATAAAAGAGTAGGAGTTGGGCTGACTGTGGTTTGAGTCTGCTTAACCCCCTCTTCATAAATGATATATTTACTATTAAATATACCCTATTTAAAGTCATGCTGGGAATGTTTTCATTGCATCCTGACTTTGGAGGAGCACAATGAAAAGGAGAAAGTAAGTTTAGTTGGTCAATTCAAAAATCTAAATGAGAAAGAGAAACAAGTAAAACATGTGGTTAATAAATTTATCCTCTGTCCATCTCAAGATGTCATTTGAACTCAGGTTGCTCGAACTCTGGGGAAAACGTTGCGCACATTTCAACCCACAATCAGAGAACTTCAGGTAATATTTCCAACTCTGGTTTTAGTGTTTTTATGTTTTTTGCCATGTTGGGAAAGGTTATGCTATTTATAGAGCCCTTTTCTTTTCTTTATTTTATTTTTATTTTTTATATCGCTACAGGATGTTTCAAGGGAATTCAAAAGCACTCTTGAACGAGAGATTGGCCTTGACGACATTCAGAGTCCAATGCAGAACAATTCCAGTTCCAGCACAACCACCACGAGCTCCAGCCCTTCAACAATTGCCAACTCTGAAGATTTGCAGATGAAGGTTGACCCAAGTGAGTGATTTAATATTCATGCTATGTATATTAGTTTATTCTTATGATTTTTAAATAGCACATGAAGGATTGACTTTCTTTGTGATTCTTGGCTTTATTCTGTTTGCGTATTGCCAAGTTAGTATGCTCTTTAGGACTTACTGACTTATGGCATCAGGTAGAAAGATACTGTTTTAAGAGTTTTGTAGGGTAAAAGATTCTAGGAAGAAACTATAACTAGTTGGAAGTTGTGACTGCGCTTTCCCATACACAGTTATTTTCTCATTCTATAGATTGCAGATTTTGATATTAAATAGTATTGAATTATTCAAATCTTTAGAACATCTATTATCTAGTGTCAACTCTGGAACAGAAGTAGCGTTTGTTTATTTACTGAGGAGCAAGGTATAATACTTAGTTTTGCATTGAGAAATCTCCAAGTCTTATGGAAAAAGCAATTATATATTTTGATTCAGAAATCATCACTTTTCCTCTATAAGGTGGTAAGATCCAAGTTCTGTTAATTTTTTTGATTTCATATTTTTGGGAAAGAATATATCCAGATTCCGGTCCATGATCAAACACCAACTAACTCTTTAATTCTTTAAACAATTACCAATAACTTTGATTTTTTTTTGATTCATTGGTACATTGTTATATTGTTATGTAGGAATAGTTCTACAACAATCATTTTACCTTAAAGTCTTTTCAGTTAACAATTACTATTTGTAGTGGTTATAACAAATATGAAGTACATAATTCATCAATTTAGATGAATTCCTTATACGTCAACTCTATGAAGTAATAAAATCTTTGGATCAAATTAGTCATTGAACTTTGCAAGTTAGCAAATACTCTTTTTTTCATTAAGCAGAAGTTGCAATGTGAGCGTACTCTAAACAGAGTATATAAAGTCATACAATCAATGCCAAATTTGAAATTATTCGTACAGCTTTTATATGATCTTTCCAAAGTTGTAGAATATATTCTGTACACAAAAGGTGGTATGAACTATAACTTGTTCCTTGAGGAGCAAAGATAATAACTTAAAACTTAGTGTGCTACTCATATAGTTTGAATTTATATGATCATACATGAACTCCTTGCATGCTGAAATTGGTAAGCAAGGTTTTCATGCTACTTTTTGTAGGTGTTACAGATGGCTATTCCACCCTCCCAGTAGTTGGGAGAGAGGCCAGGAGGCAGGGAGGTTTTACTTAGTAGCATATGACAATGTCTCGATTAAGTGGATAGCCTTACGTTGATAAGCCTGAAATCTGGAGTAAATTGTGTTAAATTATAGGGAGGAAAAGTATAATTCATAAAAGATTTGAATTATCCTGGTGGAGTAAATTCTTGGAGGGACCCCGGAATATACTTTTTATAAGGATGAAATTTTCTGATGCAATTGAAAGTGATCCGGAAATTCTCTGATGGAAGGTCTTTAATCCTGAGCAGTGTTTTCTGGTTCGTGGTGTGTTTGGTATGGCACGGGCACAGGGACAGGGACAGGGACATGGTACTTCAACTTACTTTGTTTAGGTTTGCAGTTCGCTTTAGTATGCTTATCCGGGATGTGCATATTATACATTGTAAATAACTTGTACTCAAACTGATTGATGGTATGTCTCTTGCATGAGTCTCTCTCTCTCTCTCTCCCGCTCTCCCCCTCTCCCCCTCTTCCCCATATATATATTATATTATTCCAATACAATTTTTTGTTTATTAAAGAAAGTACCTTTTAATTGATTGAGTGTATACGGCTATTGCCATAATGAATCTATGTATTTATTTTTATTTCAATAGAAAAGTTACCTCAAGTGCAAATCAGTTTATGAAAGAGATACGAGTGTGGTACACTGAATTTTGAATATTGGGACATTAGAGTACCATGTTGGGTCCCACGGACTTTCTCAAATCTCAACTCCTCTTTGGCAGAGTTTGACGAGTGCGTAAAAGGATAAGTGGGGTATGGAATTTTACATCTCATTTAAAAAAAGAAGTAAAAATTCAAAATTGTTACCATCTGGTGATTGGTTTGAAGAGTTCCTGATTATGTCAATCCTTGTTTCTCATTTTACTTCAAATCTCTAGATTATATGAATGCACAGAGGCCGCTGAGCCCCAATAGAGTCGGGGAAAGTAGTGCCCCATCCAAATTCATATCTTTGGCATTCTTTGTAATGTTTATGGCCTTTAGATAATACTATGGAAAGTACTCTTTGTGGGTTGTTATTTCTTACTATATTGTAAACAGTGGTTTCATTCGTTTCACATGGTACAGAAATAATCCTCGATTCATATGTGCTTGTTTATAGTATTCAATTTTGATATTGTATTTAATTTCCAGGAGATTATTTCTTTGAAAGAATATTATAGAGAGTTGTGATTTTTTCTGAAATACCAGATGGTTCACGTTCTACAAACAACGCATACTCCAGTGAAGACTACTTGAAGATCACAGAAGAGCAGTTCAAAGCAGCTGCCACTCAACAGCAGATACAGACTGCCTCTCTAGGTGAAAACCAGTCTGAAACCCAAACCAAGTCTCAAGGTCTGTAGATTCAAAATCTTAAAAAAGTATCAGTTCTCTCTCTCTCTTTATCTGTGTGTGTGTGTGTGTATATATATATATCAATCACTATAATTTATTTTGGTACAACTGGTATCAGATACTGTTGAAGAAGCTGCAGCAGTGGTGCCTCCACCACCACCACCACAGAAACCCAAAAGTGAGACATGAAAACCTCGTGATTGGATATATTTTGCTAGGAAGAGTTCAGCTATCCCTACACCAATGTAGAATATAATTTTATATACAGAGGAATATTAATTTTATTGGTACCAATGATCGTTGCAAAGGTACTATGTACATTTAGCCTTTAGGAGTTGTGCATTCTGTGCTTCTTGCAAGTATTCCAGAGTTTTGGCTTCTGATATTGCGTTTAGCGGCTTCCTGAGATTATGCCAGGTATCACCTACTCGTAGAACCATTGTGCTTTATATTGTTTACTACGTGATTTTTGCATCTTATATACCTGAAGTCCACTCCTATAATCAATCAATCAACTTATTGAAAATTTGAAGTAGGAGTCTTGAGTTTCAAGTTATTATGAAGTTGCCTTTATTTTTCGGTTGCTACATGAATAAACATTTGTTGCTTCTTTTATGTGATATTTTTTTTTGCAGCATGAAAACCGAAACTATGATTCTTTTTGTGACATAAAAATGCTGGCAGTATCATTCTTTTTTGTTACAGTGAAATTATTGTTTTATAGTAATGAATTATATACTAATCACATAACGCATGTGGATCTGTAATCTCTTTAATTACAAGGTTCCTAGCTCTATTGATGGTCATGAAACAAAGGTACAAATGCTCCTCTAATTCATCGAGTTGTGCAGAAAAGCTCGAGTCCTTTTTGAGCTGGCGCGCTACTTGTGCACTAGCTTGGAGCCGATCTTCTCCTCTCTTTAGCAAGAACTTGACCATTCTACGCATATGCTCTAGCTCGTCGTTCAGCCGAGCCACTAGGCGACTTATTGTGTCCAAGTCTCTACTTAGTATATAGGTCCCTTTAGCTGCCACATCAAGTTGAGCCGACCAGTTAGCCAGATTTTTGGTTGAAGCTGTGGCAAGTGAAGCCATTACAAGACTTGGTGCAGCCACTAGCAGTGCTAGGGCATGAGCTACTACGATCACTGCCAACGAAGCGGTTAGAGCCACTAGGAAAATGGCTGAGCCGAGCTTTATGTTGTTGAGTAACTTGAGTTTGGCACGAGCCTTGTCACGGCTTGATTCCAGTGATTTGAGTAAATTGAAGCAACCGGCTTGTACGGCTTGTATCCCATGGGGAGATGAAAAGGGGTTGGGGGAGAGAGAAAATTCAGTTAATCTCCGGGGAAGCTGAGTGGATTCATCAAGGGGGGTGTTTAGGATAGTTTTTAAAGATCGATATTGGAGTCGAATGTGGTGAATATCTTTTAATAAAGTCCCACATAAGAGAGAAGCATTAGAAGTTTGAGAAAAGTAAAGTAACAAGAGTGAATGATTTTGAGTCCGGAAGTGTGGGGAATCTAGGATACGAATTACACTAGGTTGATCTGGATCTAGGAGATGCTCGGCAAATAGTCGATAGGAAGGGAGGCGAGCGGCTGTTGTGGAGGAGCTACATGTTGTAGAAACTCCATGACTTTGACCAAGGACACGTGTCCAAAAGTCATCGTATGATTGGGTCCGAAATGCATTGGCATATTCTTCTTGGAGGTCCAATGTAATTGAATGGGTCGGGTAGTCTATTTGGGTTGACCCTACAAATATCAGCATGATTTTATCAACAAAAAAACAAAACAAATGAAGTAGAAGATTGATGATATGATCTTTCATGCATACATACATACATACCATTGCATGAAACCAATTTCTTGATTCGACCACTTATTCCCATATCCAAACCTAATTTGATACCTTTTGGTAGGGGAAGGCCTTCCTTGGAGATAATTCTGAATTGTTAGAAATGTGTGGGAAGGAATGAATAAATAACGAGGCTTCTTATAAAAATAATAATAATAAAAACTGTATGGCGTAAGTACTCGGCTGGCTTCTTTCTTTCTTTCTTTTGCTTTGAAGAAAAATATAAAGTGTAATTTTAATGGAAAACTTGTAGTGGAAGTGAAGAAGTTGATACTTAGAAGGAAAATTTATTATATGGTGAATTTTCAGTCCATGGAGATGGAGTAAATAAATAACCGGAATTCATATTTGTGTGGGGTTGAACTTGAACATGAGGAGTAAGAGCGAACTAATTCAGGCACAAACAGCAGCTCGGCTCGCTCACGTTAGTCTTTCCATCAGCATCAGATATCTAAATTTCGGATCTGGTTAGCATGGAGTGAATTTTTTGATACATAACGTTTAATACAGTGCTGACATAAAAGCGAGATGGTGATCTCTCCGTCTGCGTGTCAGCACTGTATTGACCATGAAATCCATAAATTTCGTTCCGCCAACTCACGTTAGTCTTTACATGAAATATCCAAATTTCTATACGTCCAAAATGACCCAAAAGAAATAAAATGATTTGTGAGGGAGGTTATCTTTTGGTTTTCAGCTTCAGTGTAATGATTTTATTTACATATTTGGTTTGTATAAATATAATATGGGTATCTTTCTTGCGTACAAATAAAATGTACGGGGTTGGGTGGTTAAGAAAATTACGCGGTTAGAATAATTAATTAATGATTTAAATATAAATTATTATCCTATGATGATTCATCTTTTAATTTTGTTAATTAAATGATTAAATTATTAAATTTTTTTACTGAAATGACAAATCAGTCTCTATGTGTAATTAAAAAAAATAGATGTTTGATGAAGTTTCTTTCAATTATATTTAGATTAAGGGACAAAAAAACAAACAATAAGATTTTAAAAATAACAACCGGGTAGAGATGGTAATTTCTTTATCCAAAAAATGATAAAAGAATATTAAAATTATGAAATTCACTTTTCCCCCATCTCCATCTGGCTGGGTACCTGATACAAGTCCAGATTTTCTTATTATATTTATCCAGCATTTGATGCAATATTTTGGGTTTCCGGAGACCTAATCCAACACAGAAAATGGAGTAGTTAATTTTGTGAATGGTTTTCCTGCAATGAAGTGAGAACGAAGACGACGTGTGTGTCGACGATAAAGCTCAACAATAGATCAGGAATTGAAATCCATCGGAAAAGTTTATGAATTACAATATATATATATATATATATATATATATATATATATATATATATATATCTCTCTCTCTCTTCTTTTGGCACCAATGCATAATAGCTCAAAAAGATGAATCAACAACTACAGAGAATCAAATCAAAAGTCAAAATATCCTTTTTTAAGTTGAATACTAATCAATAATCATCATCATCATAACCAAGATCATCCTCCACCTTATCTGCCGCGTCATCTGCGATCTTGTCCTCCACGTAATCCACACCCTCGGCTAATGCCAGTCCACCCAATACCCCTGCCACCGCACCCACAGCCAATCCCGTTCCCATCCCCATCCCACTCTTACTTTTCTTCTTCCCCTCCTCCGCATACTGCCCGTAACTTGCAGGCTGCCCGTAATTCGCCTGCCCATAACCTGGTTGACCGTACGGAGCGCCGCCGTAATATTCCACAGGTGGTGGTGCGGCGTATGGGTTACCGTAAGGTGGTGGTGGTGGTGCAGCATAGGAGTTACCGTAGGGTTGCGGTGCAGCGTAGTAGTCCCTCGAAGCCGGTGTCGGGACGCCATACTGAGGTGGATAATTCTGCTCCGGCGCACGATATCGTGGCTCGCGGACGGAGACTTTGATTTCGAGTTTACCATGTGGCCGGCCGGAGGGACGCTTCAAGTCGAGCTTGAACTGGGCCGGCTCTCCTCGTAAGCCAAATTCATCGACGATGTCACGGAGGGGGAGCCGAGCCGAGCCGACGAGGGGCTTGATGTCCTCGGCGGCGTTGGCGTGAACGATGTCGATGTGGAGGGTGGAGTCCTCGATGGGATATTTGAAAGGGATGACGAGTGTCTGATTCCAGAGAGGGAACGTGTCACCTTCTTCGTCGATCGTGGTGGAGCATTTGGAATTGGAGTCGACCCAAACGACGGCGTATGGCCTAAGAGGACCGTGGCGCCAGTTGATGTTCTTGAGATCTTTGGCTGAGCTGATGGTTACTTCCACTTCGTAACGGGAAGCCATTGAAATTATATTGAGAGAAAACAATGAGTTTTGGAAAGTTCTTCCTAGGAATGCCGATGATAGTGTTTGGCTAATGTGGTTTATATAGTTATCCGGTGACTCAAATTGCCATTGGTTTTTTCAAATATTACAAAACTGCCATTTGCCGTGTATTTGCGTGCAAGTGCAACCATAGGGTAGATTGGAGAAAAACCTGAATGGGATAATAAAGAATTTATGAGAAAAATTAAAAAGTGACATTCTTTGTGAAAAAAAAAGTTGTTATTTTTGTTATATATATATATATATATATATTATTTATGACTTTTGTACTTATTGATATAGTATATTATTATTATTATTATATCCGGCACAATATTTTATTATATATTTTATCACTAAAATATAGTGAAAGATTAATACAAGAATTAGAAATTTGGTAAAAAGAAAAAAAGGTTGACACGAGTAATAGAACAACACGTGGCTGTTTATGAATGACTGAATCGTTATTGATATGCGTGAATTAGAATATAGAAAAAGAGTGTTTTGTGCGGGGAAGGGGTTATTGGCATCGATGGAACCAAATAGTGGGTGAAGGAATATATATATAATTACTACGCGGGAATAACACGTCATGAAAAATGGAATTATTCAACTTTCTTCTCCCGGTGGGATCAGGGATGGGTAACATTCAACTTAATTTCTTCTCCCGGGATGGGTTACGCTATCCAATGTGAGATTATAGTATTAATCATACAGTTTAGTTTGTACGTACAATTATACAATTGAATATTGTATATCTAGTTATACAATTCATTTCAAGAGTTCATTCTTTTATTTTACAAGAAGGGGTATGCCTTTGATCTTTTTCGTTTAGTTATATATTATTTTTATTTTAATTTTGAGTTTTAAAATAAATTAAAAGAATTTATTTTAATTTTATAATTTAAAATGAATGAATCGTCATATTTTAAGTATTATTATAATTAATAATAGATATTTATATAGTAACATAGGAGGGTTACTATATTACACTTCTATTAACTTTTTATTTCAACTGAAATTTAGTAATAATTTTATGAGTCAGTAGACTCCACCTATAAAAGACTAAAAAAAAAAACAAAGAGAAACTTTAGGAAAAGGAAGAAAGAAGGTGGGGGTTGAAGTCTGGTCCCTTCTGCATGGTTACGCTTAAAATTTGACTCTCTCCACCTATGCACGTGAAGGGGTGTTGGCATGTGCGTTCTGTAGAGTATTGCTTTTAAACAAATAATAGACCAATCCGAAAATGGCTATGCAACAAATTGTTTATTTTTTCTATTTTGGATTTGGCTCCCACCAATATATTTTTTCTCTAATTTCATCCAATACATCAATTATTTAATTTTATTAATTTTATTAGTAATGATATTTTAGTTAATGATATTAAGACCAATCCTAAAAGAAATTAAAATCATAAATAAATATCTTCACCGTTAAAAGTTTATAAAAAAATCATCTATTAAAATTTTGATGAAAAATTTACATATTTGTTAAATGGTGGAAAGGTGTCGGATTACTTTCATTATTGAAACAATTATGTTATTCAATGTAATAAATTAGTTGACGGATATTAACTTGATATAGGACAGCTAGCTTTGGAGTTTGAGGATGAGTTAGATAGAAAATGGGAAAGGAGAACTGGTCCGAAGAAATGGTCATAATTCCCGAAGAGTGGAGCTGGTCCCGAAGAGCTGTGTTCGATTGGCTTCGGGAGATGTCTTCAGGTTCGGAGATGGCGTCATGGCTTCGGGAGATCGGAACTTCTTCGAAATTTGCGTCATAACTTCGAGAAGACTGGATTAGTTATTATTATTATTATTATTTAGTTCTTTTATGGTAATAGTATTTTACTAGATAGTAAATCTTTTATAATTAAGTTGTTACCTATTAGGATTTTATTTTCGTAATTTTAGAAAGTTTGTTAGGATTTGTTTCCTTATCTCTAGGAAGATTCTAGAGTGACTTAGGCATAAAATTTTGTTAGCTATATAAACCCGGCTTGTGGGTTGAGAGATTCATTCATGATAATTATCTTTTACAATTGATATCGTCTTATTTTTTGGTGGATTCCAATATGTGTTTGTAGAATTTACGCTGGTAAATTCTTTGTGCTTTTCAATCTGCGTCAATTTGTATCATAGTCAAGGATCTTGCCTTGACAATGACCAACAACGAAGGCGAGAGAGATATCCTTGATGACAATGGTCGTAGGGATGCCGAGTTATGGGCGGCAATTGATGATCAACGACAGTCCATGGCGAGGATGGAAGCCATGATACAACAACTGTTGGTATAGCGACCCAACCCCAACGGTAACCGAGACGGAGGCGAGGGATTTGGCCCTACCCACCCTGGTGGGGAACGTTAGCCTAGAATAGCCCGACGAGAGTCGTTCGAAGAATTCAGTGATGATGATTCCGATGAAGATGTTGCAGGTGAGTAAAGAAATCATCACTAACCCCAAAATCAAAACCAATCTGACTATAGAATTCGGGAGGACATAGCATTGTTTCATGGTAAGTTGCAGATTGAAGAGTTTTTGGATTGGATTTCGAAAGTAGAGAGATTTTTCGAGTTGACGGAAGTCACGGCAGATCGACAAGTTCATCTGGTAGCGTACAAGTTGCGAAGTGGGGCAGCTGTTTGGTGGGAGAAGTTATAGGTGGATAGACGAAGGCAAGGCAAGACTCCTATACGATCATGGAGACGAATGCAATAATTTTTTATGAGTAGGTTTTTACCCCCAGATTACGAACAATTCATTTTTCGAAGTTATTAGAATTGTGCCCAAGGTAATAGAATTGTGGTCGAGTATACAGAGGAGTGGTTCAGGCTGTCAGTGCGTAATAACTTGAACGAGACCGAGGCACAGCAAGTCTCAAGGTATTTGGAGGGATTGAAGCCTTCTATCCGAGACAAGTTTGGACTACAAGTCGTGTGGATAGTGGATGAAGCGCATAACATGGCTTTGAAAGCCGAATTAATGGAGAAAACATCTAATCAATTTACCTATCATAAGAAGGACATGGCAGTGACGTCCAACGCAGTCGTCAATAGAAGTAAATTTTCGTCGAATGATGGGAAAAACCAGTTCACAACTCAGGCAGTTCAATCACAAAAGGGTTTGGGACCTACTAATACTCCTAATAGTACACAACCAACAACATCGACTACAAATGAAGCGCTTCGGGCACCGAACTCGTATGCTAAATCAGGCGGGTTTAAGTGTTACAGATGTGGTCAACCTGGTCATCACTCCAATAAGTGTCCGACATGAAAATAGGTGAATTTTATGGAAGTAGGAGATGATGATGAGGACGATCAGTATGTCGAAGAAGAGATAGACTTTGGCGAATTCTGGGATGGTGCAGAAATAGTCGAGGAAAATGGAGAACATGTAAATTGCGTGATTCAGCGAGTTATGTGCTCGACAAAAGTAGAAGATTCCTCGTAACGAAACAATATTTTTAAGGCATGCTGCATTGTTCAAGGAAAGGTCTGCGACCTAATCATAGACAGTGGAAGTTACGAGAATTTTGTGTCGAAGAAGTTGGTAGAACACCTGAAGCTGCGGGTAGAGAAACACCCGAAGCCCTATATAATTGGGTGGATTTAGAAAGGCCCTCAGGTAAACGTGACCAAAGTGTGCAAAGTCCCTATTGCAATCGAACAACACTACTAGGACGAAGTGGTCTACGACGTAGTTGACATGGATGTTAGTCACTTACTATTGGGCCGACCATTACATTTTGATGTGGATGTCACTTATAGAGGACAAGACAACGTGTTTGTCTTCAATTGGGGTGGCAGGAAGATTGCAATGGTTCTTAAACAAAACTCGGGTGGTGGCATAATTAATAGCCCGATGGAAGAACACTCTTTATTATCCTTGATCACTTCGGTAACTGATTTGGAGACTGAAATTAAAGAAGCACAAGAAGTACACGGTAGTGGTGGTTCGAGCTCTTGTGATAAAAGAGAAAGAAAAGCCAAAAATTGTGCTACCAAAGAGGGTGCAATCCCTTTTAGGCGATTTTAACGAATTGGTATCTGACGATTTACCAAATGACCTTCCACTACTAAGGGATATTCAACATCATATCGATCTAATTCCGGAAGTAAGCTTACCTAATTTACCTCATTATCGGATGATTCCTAAGGAAAATCAGATCTTACAAGAGAAGGTGGTGGAATTGTTGAAAAATGAGTTCATTAAAGAAAGCATGAGTCCATGTGCAGTTGTTGCATTGTTGGTCTCGAAGAAGGATGACAGTTGGAGAATGTGCGTGGATAGTCGAGCAATCAACAAGATAACTGTCAGATACAATTTTATATTCCGAGGTTGGATGACATGTTAAATATGTTGGAGGGTTCCAAGTTGTTCTCAAAGATAGATCTTCGGAGCGGATATCATCATATTCGGATTAAGCTTGAGGATGAATGGAAAACAACGTTCAAAACAAAGGATGAACTTTACGAGTGGGTAGTCATGCCGTTCGGATTTTCCAATGCGCCTAGTACTTTTATGCGACTTATGAATTAGGTATTATGACCTCTCATCAAGAAATATGTTGTTCATTTTGACGATATACTGATTTATAGTCAGAACGAGGAAGATCATATGGAACACCTTCAAGCTGTGTTGGAGGTTTTGGCCAAAAATAAACTCTTCATTAACATTAAGACGTGTAATTGGTTGGCCGAACGTCTATTATTTCTTGGATATGTGGTCAGTTCGGAGGGAATTCTGGTTGACGAAGAGAAGGTACGGGCTATACGTGATTGGCCTACTCCTAAAAACGTGGGAGAAGTAAGGAGTTTCCATGAAGTGGAAACGTTTTATCGTCAATTTATTAAAGATTTTAGTATCATTGTGGCACCTATTACCGAGTGTTTAAAGAAGGGTAAATTTCAGTGGGGAGAAGCAGCTAATACAACTTTTGTAGTTATCAAGGAAAAGTTGTGTACTACTCATGTTCTGGCTCTACCAAGTTTCGAGAAGCTCTTTGAAGTGAAGTGTGATGCTAGTGGTATTGGAGTTAGAGTTGTTTTGTCACAAGAGAAGAGTCCAGTGACATTTTTCAGCGAAAAACTTAGTAATGCAAGGCGAAAGTGGAATACGTATGACTAAGAGTTTTATGCTATTGTTCGAGCTCTAAAACATTGGGAACACTATTTGTTTCAGCGTGAATTTATTTTGTATACTGATCATCAAGCGTTGAAGTACCTGAACAGTCAAAGAAGCTTGAGTAATATGCACGCTCGATGGGCAACCTTTTTTTGAAGAAATTTCCTTTTGTTCTGAAACACAAATCGGGCATTCTAAATAAAGTAGCCGACGCATTGAGTCGGCATGCGAGTCTGTTGGTCACTATGCAACAAGAGATCATTGGGTTTGAGTTTCTGAAAGAGCTGTATTCGGATGACGACTTCACTAAAGTATGGGGACAGTGTGCTAAAAAACAAACGAAGGGAGAGTTTCATATAGTTAATGGCTATCTGTTTCGGGGAAATCAGTTATGCATACCTCGTGGTTCATTGAGAGAGAGACTGATTCGGGAGTAACATGGAGGAGGTTTGAGTGGTCATTTGGGACGTGACAAGACCATTAGCGGAGTAGTTAAACGGTATTATTGGCCTCAATTGAAGCGCGATGTAGGAAACTTGGTTTACAAGTGCTATGTGTGTAAGACTGCGAAGGGTCAAGCTCAGAATATAGACCTCTACATGCCTTTACCAATTCCAAATGCTATTTGGGAAGATCTGTCGATGGACCTTGTTTTTGGCCTTCCTCAGACACAACGGGGAGTGGATTCTATGTTTGTTATGGTTAATCGGTTCTCAAAGATGGGACATTTCATTCCTTGTCGGAAGACCTCGGATGCATCCCACGTGGCTCAGTTGTTCTTTCGGGAAGTAGTTCGTCTACATGGGGTTCCTCAATCTATTACTTCTGATAGAGATTCGAAGTTCCTTAACCATTTTTGGATCACATTGTGGCGACGGATGGATACTACTTTGAAGTTTAGCAGCACAGCACATCCACAAACTGATGGACAGACTGAAAATCTGAACCGAACGCTAGGAAATTTGATTTGGAGTATTTGTGGTGATAAGCTGAAGCAGTGGGATGTGGCGTTAGCATAGGTTGAGCTCACATATAATAATGCTACTCACACTGCTACAGGTCAGTCTCGTTTTGCTTTAGTGTACCGACAATCTCCTAAACATACGTTAGATCTAGCACGTCTTCCCAAGGTTGCTGGGAACAGTGTTACTGCTGAAAACATGGTTGAACAAGTTCGTGATGTTCAGGCCGAAGTGAAAGATGGGTTGGAGGAGAAAAATAAGAAGTATAAAGCCGTAGCCGATGCCAAGAGGCGTTCGAAGTTATTTGAAGAGGGTGATCAGGTTTTGGTATTTTTGCGAAAGGAAAGGTTTCCAATCAGCACCTATAATAAGTTGAAACCGAGAAAGTACGGTCCGTACAAAGTAATTAAGAAGATTAATGATAATGCCTACGTGTTCGGCTTACCTGCTGAGATGAACATATATCATACTTTTAATGTATCCGACCTTTATGAGTTTTGTGACGATGTTCCGCTTTATCCAGATTGTAACTCGAGGTCGAGTTCTTCGCATATGGGAAGGATGAATGTAGGACAGCTAGCTTTTGAGTTAAATAAGAAACGGGAAAGGAGAACTGGTCCGAAGAAATGACTATAATTCCCGAAGATAGGAGCTGATCTCGAATAGCTGGGTTCGATTGGCTTCGGGAGATGTCTTCGGGTTTGGAGATGGCGTCGTCATGGCTTCAAGAGATCGGAACTTGTTCAGAATTGGCATCATAACTTCTGGAAGATTAGATTAGTTATTATTATTATTATTTAGTTCTTTTATGGTAATAGTATTTTATTAGATAATAAATCTTTTATAATTAAGTCGTTACTTATTAGGATTTTATTTTCGTAATTTTAGAAAGTTTGTTAGGATTTGTTTGCTTATCTCTAGGAAGATTCTATAGTGAATTGAGCAGAAAGTTTTGTTAGCTATATAAACCCGGCTTGTGAGTTGAGAGATTCATTTATGATTATTATTTTTGACAATTGATATCTTCTTATTTTCTGGTGGATTCCAGTTTGTGTTCTTATTCGTCATAACTTTAAAATATAGTGTATTGTATTAAATTGGATAGAAGGTGGTACGAGAGAATTGAATTCCCTTTTTTTTTTCTATTTCCAATGTTGGTTAAACATATGACCCAAAATAAAAAAACAACCCAGGCCCCAAATATAGAGGAAGCCCATTTAACTATGTGTGCAAGACTAAAAGTTAATTTCATTGGTTTATAAATTCAAAGACTAGGCCCAACTTGAAAGTAGTAACTTCCCAACTAATCAAAATTTTATTCAATTCTCAAGTCTTGAACCCATTCAAATTTCGCTAGTGCCGTACTCAAATTGCAGCCTTCTCTTGATCCCCACAAATCGCAGTTTTTACATCTATTCTATTTATCTATCTACTTATTCATATATAAGAGCAAGGTTTTCGACCCCTATTCTTGGAGTGCCTGTCTGATTAAGAGATTATTATTTTTAAATGAAATTAAGAATCTACTTTAGAGATATCAAAATAAGTGTAATACTATTATTCTTTACACGAGACTAACTAACCGTTCAACCTCTTAGTCTAATCTCTCAAGCAAAAACATAATTAATTTGAATTAATATAAATAATTTTATTCTCATAAAAGAGTCTACGATATTTCATTTGTCGATTTGATTTGATGTAGCGGATGGTGTGGTCCGGTGGTTCTCTTCTCGCGTGCATGTGACAGGGAGGTAAGATCACGTGCTCTGTTGGCTGACGAGGCATCCACTGATCGGCTGACACGTGTTCTGACACCAATCTAGTGGGAGATCTAATGGTTCAGAATTGGAAAAACAAAATCCTTCATTTACGGCGCTCAGTCTAATGAATGAACCGAAGAGGAGGGCAAAACCAACTTTTAAGGTTCCCACCATGCAGTGTGAGTGTGCCCTGCCCTTCTATAATAATATTCCTATTCTTCTGGATTTGACAACTCACTTTTAAATTGCTAATTTGCTATTGCACTTTCATGCGTACCATATTAATAGCTAATTAATACAGTGTTGACGCGTATAAAAAGAGATTATCTTTTAGTCTGCGTATCGATACTGTATTAATTAATTGACCAAAACTAACTCCATGCTAACCACTCCCTAAAGACGTAGGTGGTGTTTAATAAAATTGATAAATTAAGATCTGAATGATTAATATATCTTAATAAGTTAGATCATCTGAGTAAAATAACATCTGAATTTAAAAAACTAGTATTTGATAATTAAAAAGTATAAAACATCTTAATGATTTTTAAATTTAAAAATATATTATAAATTGACTTTTCAAAACTCGATAATGATATTAAAATTTGTGTAACAAATATTAGAAAACTTTCATGAACAGGAGCATTAGCCATTACGATAACTTTAGGTATAATTAGTATCTGCAAAAAATATTTATAGATACTTAAATTAGTAGAGCTAATCGTTATTTGGATGGACGGTAGAAGATCAATTGACTGAAAATAATATCACATCCAACGATGGCATTGAATCACTCCCCCATATATTATTTAATCAAAAGAGTTTTGAGTTTAAATTTTAATTGGACCAATTATTATTATTTTTTGCTAAATACTTGGACCAATTTGTTGTGATCGTCTTGATTAAATAATCTTATAGCACGGTAATCAAAATTAAGTACTCTCTTAGTCTTAAAATTAAAAAATAATTTATATATTAATCAGTTTTATGCCGAATAATTATACGCAAATTTCTGCTTACACTCTCTCATCCCATGTGTCCACATGCATTGCTGTTTGATATTGACATAAATTTGTATGTCATGTACTATAACAATATTCTTTTAAAATATAAGATTAAGTTCCACTTTAGAATATTAATTCCAGCTATTTACAAATTTAAAATCGAATTAATTCATGTAGCTTTTGAAATTAATAAATCTTTTAATTATTAATACTATTTAAATAATTTATAATTATATAGTTTCAAAATATATTATTTCACATCAAGTTAGAATTTTTTAAAAAAAATATAACATCTGAATTTAAAAAGTCAATATTAGTGTTATATCTATGACTAAGGGCATAAAATGAATCAAACAGTTTGAACTCGATTTATACGCTCAACCCGAAATATAAATTATTCAACTATATGCAAGTTTTAAAATTCGATAAATTATTCGAACTATCTGAAATTATAATTTTTTATTAGTACTCGAATTATATTTTTCAAAATATTTAAATTATTCGAACTCAATTCAAAAATATATTTAACTCGATAGACAAACGAGTCTCACCTAAATTAAAAATAAATCTCTACACTCGAGAAGTCCTATAAATTGTTTCATTTAAAACAGATGATTAATAGGTTAGCGTGGTTGACTTGTTAATTAAAACACTACGGAGTAACATCTTCAAAATTTTTATGAATTTTGTCTATTTATTCAAAAGCAGGTGGAGGGGAGATGGCTTCTTCAGTTAGGTGTCAATCTCTCTGACCCAAAACTCAAACAGATTCTATGATTTTACCCCAAACATAAATGTGGCGCTAAAACCGTGTTTGCGTTTCTCACGCTTCCTAAGCGCGTTAGACCATTTCGAACTTCTAATGGAATCCGAAATTCCGAATCCCATTTGGAGTAGTTTTAATTATTTTATTCAACCAAACAGTGCTTTATGTTACGTAAGAAGACATTTGTACCCTCAGAATGCCACGAGTTAGGAGTGATTCGTTTTCTGTTAGGCGAGTCTCCACCGGCCCCCCAACCTTTTGCTATTATCAAAGCAAGATGTTAGGACTCGATGCTCCTCTCTACTTCTCGTGACATTTTAAAGCTGTGCATAAAAATTAAAAAAATAATTAAATATAATATTAATTATTTATAATATTTTTAAATTTTTATTTATTATCATATTTATCTTATATTTTCTCTTATTTGTAATATTTTTTATAAGGGGATAATTTTATAAAAATTATAATTAATTCTCCTAGATTAAATAAAACGACAAACAATTTGTGACAAATAAAATTATCTATAACCTCGTATATTATGGGACGGAGGGAGTATATTTTTATAAATTATAAATTTTAGATTAATGATTTTTAAATTAAATAATTATAATCCCATATTTATTTAAAATGAGATTATTTATAGGATAACTTAAAATAATTTAGTGTTATATTTATTTTGCCAAAAATTATTTAAATTATCGTTTTTTATTATTATATTCTTACCAATAATAAAAAAAAGATTGTATTATTAGTACTCTGAATAAAGATGGATAGAATATGATACAATGATTATTTTTTAAGAAAGTAAATATTAATTTTGTCCACAAATTTCCAATTCTAAATGTTAGGAATTATAATGGACATATAATATTAGATAGTCACCCATTGGGTAATTTTGTTATCCTCGACTAATTGTCTCAAGTCCAATTTTAAAAACAAACAAAGAATTTAGAATTAATAATCTTATATTAAATGTTATCGTTACAAACAAACATGACCCATTAAAAAAATTTGAGAAAAAAAGAAAAGAAGAAATAAATGTAAAATATTTTGATTCATTTTATATTTTTATGTTAAAGGAGAAATTAAAGAGTGAGAGTTGGGTAAAATTTTGAGTTTTTATGGAATAAAAGTGAGGTGAGGTGAGGCGAGGGGAGGGGTGGAGTGGTGTGGGGTGGCGAGGGATTGGGGTGGAGTTGGGTGAGGGGTGGGGGTGGGGGTTGGGTTAGGCAGGGGACAAGTGGCACATTTGATATATAGATGACACGTGTAAGTATGAAGAAGGTTGAGAGCAGCAAGTGTGTTATACTCATAAATTGTTGTTTTAATTTTCCAGAAAAAGGTTGTAAAAGATAAGAAGTGGTTAGGATGGGCTACCCAATTTCATACTACAAGTCTTTCCTGCTGTACGCAACCTGCCACTGAAAGGTCTTCAATCACTCCCCTTTCTTAATTATGAGACTACTTATTGCCTTTTCCAACTTCACCCTTTTATGAATATCAGTATTTTCTTTTTTAAATAAGGTTCAAAAATTTAAAATTATTATTAATTTTCATAATTTTAAGTGAATTATCTCGAATTTAAAAATATTTTAAATTAATTTTTGAAAAGTTTGCAGAATGGATGGTTTAATAGTATTATACTACTTTCTCTGTTTGAAATTATATGATTATTATTGATTTTGAAAGTCAATTTAAAATATTTTTAAATTCAAAATTAAGATAACTCAATATAAATTATTATATTATAAAACTTACAACGAGTAATGTATTTTAGATTGTTTATAATTTTAATTATTGTATTAATTAAAATTTAAAAAAAATTAAGTTAATTTTTAATTTTAAAATATTTTAAATTAATTTTAAAATATTAATAATAATCAAATAGTATAAAATGAAGCCCACCCCCACTCCCACTTCTCAAATTTAAAATAGGGGGAACTAATTCAAGTTTGATTCGGTGAATGTGTTTGATCTGTGGATGTTGAATGCTCCACTATTTGTTCCCCTCGTGACTAAATAATAGTAAACAAAAAGAAAATAAAATAAAATAATATATATATATATATATATATATATATATATATATATATTTTAAATAAACATTTTAAATTCCCGAAAATAAAACAATATTCCAACTAATGGTGTAATGTTTTCACCCACATAGACAGACACCTTTTTCTGTCTTCTTTTTTTCAAATTCTCTGGTATTAATACTTAATCCACCGACACGTGTCCGTGGTGGTAGCAAGAGTCAACAACAGGGAAGGGAATACAAAAATTCGAACAAACCAGCCACCAGAAATCTAAGTAGTTACTACCAATTACCACTAAACTTAAACGGAAATGTAAGTGTAACAGTGACATGGCGGTGCTTATATTCGTATAAAAGCTCTGCCCCTGTGAGTGCACGTGTTAGGATGTCTAGTTTACCTGAACTTGTGGGATTACATCTATGCTAGGTTTTGAGGGATTGTTTGTAAGTGTCCTGTCTGTCAGGTGATCAATGCTGTGTGCTGTGTGTATAAGAATCCTCCACAATTTCATTGCATATACTCTACTACCGAATACTCCACTTTAATGCCTCGTGTCCGGCACGCGAGTACGCAGGTGCAGGCCACTATAAATTTATATCCTACTTGAAGCAAATATTATCTCATGTTCATAATTTCTAGATATAAGGGTAAGAATTGCAAAATTAAATAATTTGTAATGTATTTATACTTTTATTTCTTTTTAAAAATGTTTTTTCAATATAATAGACGGTTGTGTGATTTGACTATGACACTCGATCTATAAATTATAAATGAAAGGCAATAATATCTCATGATAGACTAGTGTTGTAAGACCCCGAATTTTATGAAATAAAAATATTCAATTTTTATTATAATTACAATTCAGTAAATGGTTAAATTGATAAAAAGTTAAAGTTATGGGTGAAATGTGAATTTTTTTCAAAATAAACAAGTGGTTATAAAATAATCATTGTTGTCGGGGAATATTCGTTAGTCGTGGAATATTCTTTTTGTTGGGAATATTCGTACGACGGCGCAGCTATTTGTGGGCCCCATAACGAAAAATGGTCGGATGAAGATAACGACAAAAATTGAATTTTTATAATTAACGGCGTAGTTGTTACCGTTAACACTGCTGGAATACCCGGTAGTTAAAATACAGTAATACACGGTATTGCACAGTATTTTTGAAATTATTGATTCTTACGTAAGAAGGCACTACTCAATAATTGTTACAGTAATTACTGTTCAATATTTTATTTTATTGATTCAATAATTGCTACGTTGAAATTTTATATTATTGTTGTTCAATAATTATCACTACACAGTATTTTCCATTATCAGATCAATAATTCATATTATTTGAATAATATTATTAGATAACATTATTGGCAATGTCTAGAAAGTTCTGTCTAAGGAGAGGTTTGGTCATCTAATTGTGCGCCAATAAAGAAAAATCCTTATTGGAAAGCCCCCTCTTTCCTGAGAACGGCCTGGTTGTCATAAATATGATTCTGTAATATTATTTGTGAATAATTAATTATTGATTCATATGATAAAGAAATATTTATTTTATGTGGATATAAATGAGGGATATATTTTTGTGGTTAAAAATGAAGGAGTTAATGTTGAGGTGTTTTATCTGTATTTTTATCGGAACGGAGGTATTGAAAATCAAATTAGGGTTTTTAAGATATTTTGCGAGGGTTATAATTTTTAATCTGACCGTTGGATCGTGGTAATATTTGGATATGTTATACATATATAAGTTGAGTATATGTCCATAAATTTTGAACCGTTAAAAATGAACGTATGATTTGTTATGAATTTTACGAGATGACTGGTTCAGAAATTGTTGAATTTTCGGAGTTAATCATTTTGGTGGAAAATTCTAGAATTGGTGGGCCCCACTCTTGGTTGGTGGAGAAATGTGCTGAGATTTTTATTCAAATGTGGTGGGTGGGAATAGTAGCAGGTAAAGCCATCAGGTTACAGGTTAAGTCTGCTTCGGCGTGCTAACATTTTTCTATAAATAGAGGGCTAAGTTAGAATTGAAAATCACACCAGAAATGTGACGCCCCTAAAATTAGGTATACATCACTCATCTTGGGTCGTCAGATACATAGTACAAAATACAAATACAACTTACTAATACAACTGTCGTGTACAATACGACAAAACATAAACTGTGAGTTTGAATACAAATATTATCTTCTAGAGAGTATTCATACTCAAAAGGAGTCCTCATTACATTTATTAACACACCATTACATAGAATAGTGAGGACTACAAACTAATACTATCATTCGGACCATCACTCCGTTCCCCGACTTGCCCCAGCTACGTTCTCATTTCCTGAAGAGAACAGTGAAAGAAAGGGTGAGCTCAACTAGCCCAGTAAGAAATATTATGACTAAGATAATGCAGAATAAATTATCATTAGCCTTCAACAATGTTAAACTGATAAAATATAATAGACATCAAGTTTAACTGCAGCGGAACAAGCAATCCATTAAAAGAGTCAAGTAGAAAATAAACTCTACTATCTTTTATGATTTAAAAGATTTTCCAACACTGTGATCGCTGAGACTCAGCTTAATAAAATAATCCACATCATCGAATCACCCCTGCACTACGGCCAAGGATATTCGTATATTCATTAATGGTCATGATCATGCCAACAACTGTCCATCAATGCACTACGGGCCAATGACGACTTTTACCACATCATTCGTAACATTATGGTCATGATTACACCGAATAATCCCTGGTCATAATCATACCAAGTCCATCTATGCACTACAGGCCACAGATGACTTTCAACAGAATATAAACATGAGGATGATGACAATGATATAAAAATTCAATAAAACAAATTCAAGAATTAATTTATCCAAGAATTAACAACGTCCAAATTGTCAACATGATACTACTTTGTGGAGTAAAATTCAAGAATGATCAGGAGAATATTTTCATGAATAGATACTAGATGAAGCGCAAATGTCAATGATATTCCACAAATTTCATGGAGTATAGAAGTCAAAACTTAACCAACTGAGTATAATAAAGAATGGAATAACAAAAGAAATCACCATGCATGCGATAGACCGCACAGACAGGTTATTCCAACAGAATAATAAATAATGGAACCAGGTCCGGCGTAAACGCACAGACAGGATATTCTGACAGAATAATAAATAATAGAACCAGGTCCGGCGTAAACGCACAGACAGGATATTCCGACAGAATAATAAATAATGGAACCAGGTCCGGCGTAAACGCACAGATAGGATATTCCGACAGAATAATAACAAGACGGAACCAGGTCCGGTGTAAAACACACAGACAGGATGTTCCAACAGAATAATAATAAAAACGGAACCAGGTCCGGTGTAAAACATACAGACAGGATGTTCCAACAGAATAATAATAAAAACGAAACCAGGTCCGATGTAAAACACACAGACAGGATGTTCCAACAGAATAATAGAAGAATGTCACCAAGTATAGGGTATATCCGCGTATACAGGTTATTCCAACAGAATAATAAGAAATGGAATAACAACAGTTCTCTTCATGAATAAGAAAGAATAACACCCCTTACCGTTTTAAAGACGAGCTGAAATAAGGAAGTAGTTAAGTAGCAGAATACTCTTCTTCTCTCTCTCTATAGTTTCTCTCTCTAGAGTTCAGTGAATTCGTAAGAAATAATGAAGGAATGAGCTGCTATTTATAGAAAAATAGAATGCATAGTAACTAATCCATGAACGGTCCAGATTGATTACTTTAATCTGACGGTCCATATTTAAAGAAAAATCTTTTAAATAAAATATAATATATTCTATTTATAGAATAACTTTAATAAAGTATTCTGTTTTATATAAAAAGATGTTTCTGTTTTATTACGTTAATAATACGAATAAAACAAAACGTCATTATCGCTAAATAATTCATATTATTAACTGACAATAATTGAATCAAACTGAGTGACTTCTCACATAAGCATTAATAATCAATACCGTGTGCTACTATGCAACCACACGTATTACTGTACTTTTACTACCGAGTAGTTCAACAGTAACAATGGTAAAATTTCCGCCGTTATTTTTAATAAAATATTTTTGTCATTTTTTTCAATCCGACAATAATTCCGTTGTGGGGTCCACAAATGATTGTGTCGTTGTACGAATATTTCCTGTTAAAATGAATATTACCCGACCAATCGAATATTATATAACAACTTGCATACTTTACAAAATTTATAAATATTACCCACAACTATAACATTATATCAAATTAACTCCATAATATTCAAAAATGATATTTATAGAAAATTCATCTTTATTTATAAAATTTGGGGTCTTACAAGAAACATAAGCTTTCTCTCTTTCTCTATCTAGATAATTGAGTGTATTTTATGAGTATTTAGATACTTGGTGAGTTGCTATTCATCAATGCAAGTTTTCTTCAGCGTCATATCCGATATCCAGTCAGAAGTGCTGCTCTTTTGAGGTAAGGGATAGTAGGGGATATTAAGGGATGTTATATTCTTCATAATGATGTTATTATTTCAATATCATTAGACTGAAATATTGGTATGGATTTTATTGTGGAATTTCTACCTTTTTGAGTTGGGATTACTATTTACGTATACGACACTATTCACGTATACGACACTATTCATGTATATGGCACTATTTACGTATATGACATTATTTACGTATACAGTACTATGTACGAATACGGAGTACTATTCACGAGTTACTATTCACGAGTTACTATTCATGAGTTACTATTCACGGATACTATTTACGATAAAAATTGGTTTCTTTTTCTGACCAAATTATCGTTGATTTATGATTGTTGCTCTTGAAAATAAATGCAGTTGTTGATCATATTGTTTTTATTATCATATATAACATTTTTATAACCCTGATGTTGAATTTCTCTTTCACTTGAGTGTAAAGATGGATAAATTATTGGTATGATCGTGACTGAGGAATATTTTTGGTATGTAGTACAAAGATGAATTGTTAACTAGTATGATCATGACCATTGAATTTATAATTGAATATCTTTAGCTTAAGTGTAAAGATGAATTGATTAACATGGTTATAATTATTGTTTATATAAATTCTGAAATGATTATATATTTCTTTGAGATATGAATATATTTGGCCTGTAGTGCAAATATGAACTGTTGAGGAATATCTTTGGCCTGTAGTGCAAAGATGAATTATTGATGAATATCTTTGGCCCGTAGTGCAAAGATGACTTGTTGTTGAATATCTTTAGCATGTAGTGCAAATATGGTCTGTTGATGAATATCTATGGTCGTAGTGCAAAGATGAAATTGTTAGTATGATTATAAACAGGAACTGTGATTTGGTATAACCATGATCTTTGATGTTTCAGGTAAAGACATGTGATGAAAATTATCTTCGTCCTGGATGCGAAGAGGAATTTAGAATTACAATTATGATTATGAGTTATTCATATAATTGTGGAAAGGAACTGTTGATTAATGTTACAGGGATAAAATATTGTTGGTGAATTTTTAACATGGAGAAGATAATAGACTTTGTAGTCTATTTGACTGTTCTAATGGATTGCTCGTTCCGCTGCAACTATGATTGAAAATTTTTATTATCTACCATATGTTCTAAATCTTTGATTTATTACTAATGAAGGCTATTGATAATTTAATTATCTTTAGTTATGATATTCTTTACTGAGCTAATTGTGGTCACCCTTCTGCTTCACAATTCCTTTCAGGTAATAAGAGTGTAGCTGGGTCGAGTGGGGGTAACAGGGAAATAGAACGGTGGTCATCATTTAGTAATTATATTTGGTAAATCATCTAGGGTAAAGCGAACCCAACGTTGGAAGGGTATTTTGTCACTATCATACAAGATGTCTAATGACATACAACCTCGTGTCATCATAAAACAGGGATGTGCTCATCCACTTGCTGAGTATATCTATGAGCACTACCTATATAATTTTGGTGTTTGTTTGAAGTATAATTCACGATTAAAGACAGTGGAGATAATGATAAATCAAGAGAAGACTCACCATTGGGAAGAATATGATAGTAATCTTCTCATTTTTTTTGGGTCTATTAGGTCAACCAAGGATAATTCTGTGGTCATATGATATCTATCATAACCTAGACGCATGGCCTCCCATGTACGAAGGTTTCCTTGAGCACTTCCCAAATATTCTAATTTCTAAAACAGTTTTTGACTATACCTTTATGTAAGGTGTCATTGTGAGGTGCTGTCCACGGTTGGGACATGAGTCACATTTGGTATATATTTGTATTCAAACTCACAGCATATGTGTTGTTGTATTTTGCAAGACAATTGTTGTAATATAGTTGTAGTTGCTTTTTGTACCATGTATTTGGCGACTCAGAATGGGTTGGATGGAATGGACCTATTTTGGGGTCGTTACAAGTGTAATATATGCGAACAACTTCTGAGTTCTTTTAGGCAATTAGATATAAAAGAGCTATAGAACAATCAAATTCTACATGCGTTTTATATTATTCGTTCATTATTAAAATTTTAAACTCAAAATTTATATATAAATATATATATATATATATATATATATATATATATATATATATACGGTCTCTTTCTCTAGTGAACCATAAGAAGTAAACAAAAAATAAACCGGTTATAACGACGATTTTTTTCGTCGTTGTATCATATAAAGCCGGCGACATAAATTTGGCGATGGTTCAAACCGTCGCTTTATATCAGAAAACCGTCACTATAATTAATTCGTCTTTGGTTCTTTTTTTTTATTCGCATGAGAAGGGTTACATGTGTATGTGTGTGTGTGTGTGTGTGTGTGTATATAATATATATATATATATATATATATATATATATACATATTCTTTTAATTTCAATCAATACAAATATGCAATGATCAAGGACATATCCAGTCTCTTAAGTCGGTGAGATCAAATTTGAAATTAACAAACTCTCACAAAAAATAAAAATATAGTAAAATAAATCACAAAACAAAATAATGCTCAAATATTATTTTTAATATCATTTTTCGAGACTTCATTACTTAAAATTATTATATGATAGTCTCGTTTTTATTAGTTACAAAAATCCACAAGCAATTACAAAAAATCTCAAAATAATTGTTAAATTTATGAAATTATAAATTAAAAAATATAACATATCGAATTTTCTCTAAAGTCGAACTAGTGAGAAGAATTAGATCAAGCCGTTAGACGAAAAACGGAGAGATAAAATATATTATAGTTGTGACGCCCCCAAAATAGGAATACATCACCTATTCTGAGTCGTCAAATACATGGTATAGAATACAAACTTAAATATACAACATGAGCTGTGAGTTTTTATACAAATATTGTCTTCTAGACAGTATTCAAACACAAAACAAGTCCTCATTTATTATCACACTATTTTACAGAATAGTGAGGACTACTAATGCAAACATCTGAATCGTCACTATATTTCCCGACTAGTCCCAGCTATATTCTCATTTCCTGAAGAGAACAATGAAAGCAAAGGGTGAGCTCAACTAGCCCAGTAAGAAATATTATGACTAAGATAATGCAGAATAAATTATCGTTAACCTTCAACAACGTTAAACTGATAAAAAATATAATAAACATCAAGTTTAGTTGTAGCGAAACAAGTAATCCATTAGAAAAGTCAAGTAAAGCATGATATCTACTATTTTCTATAATTTAAAAAGTTTATCATCAATTTTATTACTGAGACTCAGCTTAATAATTAATCCACATCATCGAATCATTCCTGTACTACGGCCAAGGATATTTATTAGTATCGCGACCACGAATTATCCATGCACTACGGGCCAAGGATATTCGTGTTTTCATCAACGGTCATGATCATGCCAACAACTATCAATCAATGCACTACTGGCCAATGAGGACTTTTAGCACATCATTTGTAACATTACGGTCATGATTATACCGAATAATCCCTGTTCATAATCATACCAATCAATAGTACATCTATGCACGTAAGCCACATATGACTTTTATCACAATATAAGCATGAGGATGATGACAATGATATAAGAATTCAATTGAAAGAAAGCAAATGATAAAATTTTAAATATTTATAATTTAATTTATCCAGAATTCAATAATGTTCAAATTGTCAACATGATACTGCTTTGTGGAGTAAAAATTCAAGAATAATATTGTATTAAAAAAAATTTGGACAGAAAAAAAATTAATTTTTGTCATGAATAGTACTCCGGGTGAATAATATCCGAGTGAATAGTAACTCGGTATAAAAAGTACCCCGAATCCTCAGGTAAATAATATTCGAGTGAATAGTAACCTATGGATAGTACCCCGGGTGAAAATATTGATATTTAATAAGAAAGTTCAAATCAATATTTCAATTAAACGATACTGGATGAAGCGCAAAACTCAAGGATATTCCACTAATTTCAGAAATCATAGAAGTAATACTTACTATAGTAAGTTTAGATTTAAGAATATGAAAAGAAATAATATACAAAACTGTAAATGAATTTTCATCTATCATGCGGTAGTCCGTGTAGACAGATCATTTCGATAATTTAATAACAATTGAATACGAAGGGTTATTCACCAGGCATGCGGTAGTCCGCGTAGACAGGTTATTCCTACAGAATAATAAAGAATGAAATAACAAAAGATTTCACCATGCATAAGGTAGTCCGCGTAGACAGGTTACTCCCACAGAATAATAAAGAATGGAATAACAACCCTTACGAGTATTGAAAGAAAATATCTCTCTTCATTAATATGAAAGAAATAATACCTCTTACCTTAATAGAAGAGTGAATACTGAAGTAGGGTAGTAGCAGAATACTCTTCTTCTTGCTCTCTATAGTTTCTCTCTCTAGAGTTTCAGTGAATTCGTAAAAAATAATGAATGAATGAGCTTCTATTTATAGGAGAAATGATTGAATAGTAACTAATTCATGAACGACCCAGATTAATTTACTTTTAAACGGACGGTCTGTGACGCCCCCAAAATAGGTATACAACACCCATTCCGAGTCGCCAAATACATGGTACAAAAATAATCTACAACTTCAATAATATAATTGTCGTGTAAAATACGACAACACATACTGTGAGTTTAAATACAAATATTGTCTTCTAGACAATATCCACACTCAAATAAGTACTCATTACAATTATTCAAACACTATTTTATAGAAATAGTAAGGACACCTAAAATATTTTTCTAGAACTATCACTCCATACCCCGACTAGATCCTGCTATGTTCTCACCTCCTGAGAAGAAAAATGGAACAAAAAGGAAAAGGGTGAGCTCAACTAGCCCAGTAAAGAATATTATGACTAAGATAATATACAACAAATTATCATTAGTATTCAACAAGGAAAAATCTGATAGAATATAATCGACAACAAGTTTTAGATCAACAACTGCAGCGGAAACAACAAACCATTAGAAGAGTCAAGTAGAGAATGAATTCTACTATCTTCTAAGATTAAAAGTCCATCATCAATATGTTATCCCTGTAACATCAATTAATAATCATCTTTAACCAAATATTCATCTTTGCACTACAGGCCAAAGATATTCATTTGTATCACCAGTCGGTCATGTTCATCTCAACACCTGTTCTTCTTTGCACTACAGGCCAAAGATATTCATCAGGTAATCATACATCTTTGCTCTACAGGCCAAAGATATTCAATAGTATCATTATTTAGGACTGAGGATGATAAAAAATATCTTAAAAAAAACGAATCCAGTGAGACAGAAGGACAAATAGTAGGGATTCGTATAACAGTTTATCCAAGATCAATAATACTTCATAATAATCAATTGTGAAGCAGAATTCAAAAATAAAGATCAAAACATGGAAACAATCAAAGATAGTAACCATAATAGACATCTTGGACAAAAAGAAGAAAATTTTATTTTTCGGTGAATAGTGCCGTATTCGTGAATAGTGTCGTATACGTGAATAGTAATCCCGACACAAAAAGTTCCAAATTTGATAAAAAAAACTCATATTAATATTTTAGCATAATGATATTGAAGAAAATAATATCATTTAAGAAGAAAATAATATCCCTTACCTCAAAATAACCGTACTTCTGACTGAATATCGGATATGAGGCTGAATGAAACTTGTGCTAAATAGCAACTCTCAAAGTATCTAAATACTCACAAAATACACTCAATAATCTAGAGAGAGAAAGAGAGAAAACTTATGAATTCTGGTATGATTTTCAATTCTAACTTAGCCCTCTAATTATAGAAAAATGTTAGCACGCCGAAGCAGACTTAACTTGCAACCTGATGGCTTTACCTGCTACTATTCCCACCCACCATATTTGAATAAAAATCTCAGCATATTTCTTCACCAACCAAGAGTGGGGCCTACCAATTCTAGAATTTTTCACCAAAATGACAAATTCCGCAACTTCTATATTTTCTGAACCAGTCATCTCGTAAAATTCATAACAAATTATACGTTCATTTTTAACGGTTCAAAATTTGTGGACATATACTCAACTTATATATGTATAATATATCCAAAAATTACCACGATCCAACGGTCGGATTAAAAATTATAACCCCCCGCAATATATCTCAAAAATCCTGATTGATTTTTAATACCTCCATTCCGACAAAAATATTGATAAAACACCTCAACATTAACTCTTTCATTTTTAACCACAAAATATATCCAACATTTATATTCACATAAAATAAATATTTCTTATCATAGGAATCAATAATTAATTATCCACAATTAATATTACAGAATCACATTTATGACAACCAGACCGTTCCCAGGAAAGAGGGGGTTTCAAATAAGGATTTCTCCTTACTGGCGCACAATTAGGTGACCAAACCTCTCTTTAGACAGAACTTTCTAGACATTACCAATAATGCTATCTAATAATATTATTCAAATAATATGAATTATTGATCTGATAATGAGAAATACTGTGCAATGACAATTATTGAAACAACAATAATATAAAATATCAATGCAGTAATTATTGAATTAATAAAATAAAATATTAAACAGTAACTACTGTAACAATTATTGAGTAGTGCCTTCTTTCGTAAGAATCAATAATTCTAAAATACTGTGCAATCCGTGTGCGACTGTACAACCACGTGTATTACTGCATTTTAACCACCAGGTATTCCAACAGTGTTAACGGTAACAACTACGCCGTTATTTATAAAAACTCAATTTTTGTCGTTATCTTTATCCAATCGCTTTCCGTTATGGGGCCCAGAAATAGCTGCGCCCCCGACAGAAAGAATATTCCACGACCACACAAATATTCACCGACCAAAAATGAATATTTTATAACCACTTGCTTATTTGAAATATTTGCGCATTTTACCCATAACTAACCACATTAATCAAATCAACTATTTCTATTTCAGAATAATAAATAGAGGAAATTTAATTTCATTTATTAATAAGTTGGGGTCTTACACGGTCCATATTGATTTATTATTAAAACTTAAAGCAACTATCCATACTGATTTACTATTAAAACTTTAAACCAACGATCCATATTGATTTAGTATTATAACTCACAATATTTAACAACCAGATCATTCTCAGGAAAGAGGGGACTTTCCGATAAGGATTTTTTCCTATTGGCGCGCAATTAGATGACCAAACCTCTCCTCAACAGAACTTTATAGATATCGTCAATATTACAAATAATTAATATGAATAACTTTGTCGTCTCAATTATTGATTAGATAATATAAAATATTATGCAGATGATACTGTGACAATAATTGAATCAAATAACGTGAGATACTATGCATAAATTACTGTAGCAATAATTGAGTATAACTGAGTGACTTCTCACGTAAGCATCAATAATCAATACCGTGTGCTACTATGCAACTATGCGTATTACTGTTTTTTTTACCACCAGGTATTTCAACAGTTTAACGGTAAAACTTTCGCCGTTATTTTATAAAAAGATAATTCTATCGTTTTCTAACTCTGATAATTATTCCATTGTGAGGTCCACCAATGATGGTTTCGTCGTACGATTATATCCTGTTAAAACGAATATTCCCCGACCAATCGAATATTTTATAACCACTTGCTTACTTTACAAAATTTATAAATATTACCCACAACTATAACATTATATCAAATCCACACCATAATATTCAAAAATATAATTTGAGAAAAATTAATCTTTATTCACAAAAGTTGGGGTCTTACAATAGAAGCAATACTTACCATAGTAAGTTTAAATTTAGGAATATGAAATGAAATAATATCACGTACATGATATGAAGTATGAAAGAAAATGATATCCTTTACGAGTATGGAAGGAAATAATATCATTTACGAGTATTGAAAGAAAATAACATTTTTTACGAGAAAATAATATCCTTTATCATAGTAGAAAAGTTGTTCTGACTGAAATAACGGAGATTATGTTGAAGAAATCTTGCACTGCTATCAGCACTCAAAAATATCCTTATACTCACAAGAAATATGCTAAATATTATAGAGAGAGAAATTTCTGATTCTGGTGTAAGTTTCATTGTTTAACTGAGCAGCCTATTTATAAAAAAATGGTAGCATACCACTTCTGACAAATTTACATACGAATGATTCCCCGACAAAAAAAATATTTTTCGACAAAACGAATATTTTATGACCACTTGCTTACTTTGTAAAATTCGCACATTTCACCCATAACTAAGCATTATATCAAATCAACACCTTATTATCTAAAATAATAATTAGAGAAATAAAATATTTATTCATAAAATTTAAACGAAGTAAACGGTGTTTGGTGGCTTTCAATTTTCTGTAAACTTGTAAAGAAAAAATCTATCAAAATGACGTCGTTTTGATACACAGACAAAAAAAAAATTGTGAGTCATTAAATTTCTTTTTTAATATGTTGTCAACCCCACAACAAAATCTTCACACAAAAATTCTCATAGAGAATCCGAATCCCAAAATATCAATGGTATACAATTATTGAAAATAGGAAGATAACTTTAGTGAATACCCCCTCTCTCGCACTGAAAATGAGAATTCTATTCTTAGCACTTAATCCCTTACGTAAAAATATGTACCAAATTTTTAATGATACCAAAAATATAATGTACTCCTTCCGTTCCTTAATATAAGTCGTTTTAGAATTGTGCATAAATATTAAGGAAATGATTATATAACATTAACTATAATATAAATTGTCTACATTGCCCTTGTATTGAAAGAAGAGATTGTTATCTATTGGATAGAAAATAGTGAGAGAATCAAAATTACATTTAATATTTGGGGTAATATTAGAAACTAAGCAATTATTGCTTACTTGAAATTCTCAAACGACTTATATTATGGAACAAAAATATTTATCTAAAACGACTTATATTAAGAAACGGAGGAAGTAGTACTTATTACTACTCCCTCTATTTTTTTTAATTAACGTGTAAAAAACATAAAAATTAAAAATATAATTGATGTTCTATTTGATTGATCAAAATAAATATAAAATCTCATTATTATCTTTATAAAATTTATTAAAAAGGATAAAAGAGAAACAAGTTAGTATTTTTTTGGTGGCAAAAAACAAGCTAACCTTTAATGTGAAGATAATATGAAAAATAAAACCATTAATATTTTTTAAAAATCTATAAATGACAAATAAAAAAAACAAATTTTACTACAAATAAAAAGAAACGGAGCAAGTATATAAAAAATAATTAATACTAGTAATTTGCTAAAAATCTTGACATGGAAAAATATCTACTCCCACGTCACAAATTCATATGTCACGTTTCCCTCACGCGATAACGTTACGCGTATCGTCTTTATCAATGTTTAACCGGAAAGAGGATATAGTAAGGAATCTAGTAGGGTTAGTGAACCGTTGGATCAGCCTTTCTAGTCTTATGAATCATAGGATCAAACGGTGGATGATACGAGACATCTCCACAGCTCACCATGCAGCGACATAAATAAATATAATAAACAAATGGCAAAAAAGAGCCACATAAATCAGAAGTAGCAAATATGCCAGTTGGAAACCGGTACTTCTCTCTAAACTACTGCCCCGTTATAATGACTAGAATCAATCCAATATAGCTTTGAGTGAAACTCTATCCTTTATCTTTCTGAACTCTCAGTTCGAATGCTTTTCTGTAGAGATCAAAATAATTAGACCTTTGTTGGTGAGAAATTTATTTGCCCAAAATGTCGTCAGGTTTTTCCGGTGGTTACCCGGATTTTTACACCGCCGGCGGGATGAATGGGAGATCTATGATCAACATAAACAACCCACAGGGTCCGTACAGGTCACCGCTTTCCGGAATTCTCTCCGACCAGTCGTCTCAGATTGTTCAGCGGCGGCCGGATTTGACAGGGAAGCGATCTCTCTTTGAGTACCAACAAAAGTTTCAACAACAGCAGCAGTTGGGGATTTATCTAAGGAACGTAAAGCAAAGAGCTAATTACCACCAGCAAGCTAATTCTCCTATTTCACCTCTTTCTCCGCCGGTGGATTTCTCTGGTAATTCTCTCTCACCAGATATCTCTTCCATTACCTCATCGTCTTCATCATCAATTTCTACGAGGTACGGGCTGCCCATTTTCCAACAACTCCGGCAACCGCAACCTGGCGGCATGATCTCGAGCAACCACTTGTCCGGAGCTCCTTTTCAAAATTTGGTGCAGAACCAGGTTGGGGATTCGGAGAAGAAGATGATGAACCGGCTACATGAGCTGGAGAGGCAGTTATTCGACGATATTGATGAGGAACAAGGCGATGCGGCGTCTGCTGTGACCAACAGCCAGTGGTCCGAAGCGATTCAAAGCCTGATTGGGCCGGGTCAAAAGCCCATTTCTCCGTCGCCGACTTCTTCTTCATCTTCCTGCTCATCTTCATCGGCTTCTCCGCCGGTTATTTGTCCCAAACAGTCATTAACCGAGGCGGCATCAGCTATTTGCGAAGGCAAAATCGACGTTGCCGTTGATACCATCACGCGCGTGAGCAAGGACTCCAACACAAGGGGCACATCTAAGCAGAGATTAATGGCTTACATGGTTTCGGCGCTAAGGTCGCGCCTAAACCCCACAGAGTACCCTCCGCCGGTGAGGGAATTATACGGGAAGGATCATACGGTTTCAGTACAAATGCTCTATGAAATTTCACCGTGCTTCAAGCTGGGATTTATGGCGGCCAATTTAGCCATACTAGAAGCCATATCTGATGAATATAATGTTAAGCTTCACGTAATTGATTTTGAAATTGGACAAGGAGTCCAGTATTTGCACTTGCTTCACGCGCTGGCTGCAAAGAAAGCTGGTAATAAATTCATGTCGTTGAAAATTACTACGTTTCTGGATTATTCAACTAATTGCGATGAAGCAAGATTAAAAGTCGTGGGAGATGCAATCAACGCGCTCGCTGAAAAAGTGGGTGTAAGTTTGTGTTTTAAGGTAATGAATTTGAAAATATCTGAGCTGAATCCCGAGGGAATTGGTCTTGAAGCCGACGAGATTTTGGCGGTGAATCTTGCATTCCGATTGTTTAAGCTCCCGGATGAGAGCGTGACGACGGAGAATTTGCGTGACGAGCTGCTCCGCCGCGTGAAGGGGTTGTCGCCGAAGGTTGTGACGGTGGTGGAGCAGGAAATGAATGCCAACACGGCGCCGTTCGTAGCTCGCGTGACGGAGGCGTGTGGGTATTACGGGGCGTTGTTTGATTCGCTGGACGCAACGGTGGCGGGGGATAACCCGGAGCGAGTGAGGATAGAGGAGGGGCTGAGTCGAAAAATGGCTAACTCGGTTGCGTGCGAGGGGAGGGACCGCGTTGAAAGATGCGAAGTGTTCGGCAAGTGGCGGGCCCGCATGGGAATGGCCGGGTTCGAGGCTAGGAGACTGAGTCAACAGCTGGCCGACTCACTTCGAGTTAAACTCAACTCGGGGACACGTGGAAATCCGGGATTCACGGTGAAAGAAGAAGCCGGCGGGATTTGCTTTGGTTGGATGGGACGAACTCTCACCGTCGCATCTGCATGGTGTTAATTACCTAGTTTTTAGTAATTTTTAATTTTATGAAAAGAGTAATTTGACTTGGTAGTAATATTCGAATGGAATAGTCAAATATTAGTGTTAATTAATTATCAAGTATTACTATTATTATTACTTGTTAGTAGTTTCGAGGAGGAGGAGGAGGAGGAGGAGGAGGAGGAGAATGAAAGCCCCCACAACGCACCAAACAAACGAATAAACGGCGTGTTTGGATTCCCGGATAATATGTAAATTGGGGCCTATAACAATTATTATTAATTGGGGCGTGTTAGGCAGTAGATGAAATGTATGTGTTGCCCTTTTTGTAGCTTCTTTTCCTAATTAACTCGAGTGTCGATGGTGGGGCATTTCACTTGGTAGATTATATTTATTTGCTTGTGGTTGAGTTATTAGTTGTTTTGTTATGGGCGTTGTGGTGGGTTTATGCGCGTCTTTTTCTCATCGCCTTTTGTGTAATATTATTATTGTTAGTTACATAACATAATTTAATTAATACACAGTAGAATGTGATTAGATTAGGGTTTTCATGTGCGCGTGTTAAGTTAAGAACTGCGATCCATTTTTGTTTTGTTCAATGCGTGTTTGTTTATACCAAACATTTCACCCACACCAGCAGGCTGCCTGCCTGGCTGCCTAAGATTGTTTTTGTCAATAATACATACATAGATCAAGTACACAATCTCTATTCTGTGTGTGCATGAATTCATGTGTGTTGTGTGATGCAATTGGCATTATTATTATTATTATTATTATTTTGGATCACACATTGATTTCACCTCGGCATTGATGGGGTTTCTACTTAAAAGTAAAATATCCAACATGTTTTACGTATAATCTTCCTTACCCAGCGCGTGGGGGTAGGAGTGAGCGTGGTGCAGTTTTAAGTTCAAATTGCACACGAAATTGTTTAGGTGCGATTTGATAAATTCAAAATCGCACATGAAACCGTTTGTAATTGGTACGGTGCGGTTTCGATTCTAAAATCAATTGAAATAATATAATTTTACGCAATTTAAATTAACAATTTAGCATTACATAATATTAAATATCATTTTGATAATATACACAATCTTACTTGTAATATTTTGTCTAAACAAAAGTTAAATATAATAGAGTAATATGATATAAATTATTAGGGTAGAATATAATAGAGTAAATAAAAAACTAAATACAATCTTTGTTACTGTACTCTTAGTAACAATATGCTGTAATAAATTATTACATCATATTGTTACTAAGAGTTGTAAGACTCTGAATTTTATGAAATAAAAGTATTCAATTTTTCTTATAATTACTATTCAGTAAATGGTTAAATTGATAAATGTTAAAGTTAAGGGTGATATATGAATATTTTTTCAAAATACACAAGTGGTTAAAAAATATTCATTTTTGTCGGGGAATATTCGTTTGGTCGTGGAATATTCTTTCTGTCGGGGAATATTCGTACGACGGCGCAGCCATTTGTGGGCCCCATAACAGAATAACTGTCGGATGAAGAAAACGACAAATTTAAGTTTTTACAAATAACGACGTAGTTGTTACCGTTAACACTGTTGGAATACCCGGTGGTTAAAATACAGTAATACACGTTATTACACAGTAGCACACGGTATTGCACAGTATTTTTGAAATTATTGATTCTTACGTAAGAAGGCACTACTCAATAATTGTTACAGTAATTACTGTTCAATATTTTATTTTATTGATTCAATAATTGTTACGTTAAAATTTTATATTATTGTTGTTCAATAATTGTCACTGCACAGTATTTTCCATTATCAGATCAATAATTCATATTATTTGAATAATATTATTAAATAACATTATTGGCAATGTCTAGAAAGTTCTGTCTAAGGAGAGGTTTGGTCACCTAATTGCGCGCCAGTAAGGAAAAATTCTTATTGGAAAGCCCCCTCTTTCATGAGAACGGCCTGGTTGTCATAATTGTGATTCTGTAATATTATTTATAAATAATTAATTATTGATCTATATGATAATGAAATATTTATTTGATGTGGATATAAATGATGGATTTATCTATATGGTTATAAATGAAAGAATTAATGTTGAGGTATTTTATCAGTATTTTGTCGGATTGGAGGTATTATTAGATCAAACCAGTGTTCTTGAGCTATATTGCGTGAGTTATATTTTTTAATCCGACCGTTGGATCGTTGTGATTTTTGGATAAGTTATACATATATAAGTTGAGTATATGTTCACAAATTTTGAACTGTTAAAAATGAACGAAAGATTTGTTATGAATTTTAAGAGGTGACTGATTCGGAAATTAGGTTTATAAATGATTTTGGTGAAAAATTCTAGAATTGAGTGGACCCCACTTGTGGTTGGTGAAGAAATGTGCTGAATTTTATTTCAAATGTGGTGGGTGGCAATAGTAGCAGGTAAAGCCATTAGGTAGTAGGTCAAGTCTGCTTCGGCATGCTAACATTTTTCTATAAATAGAGGACTAAGTTAGAATTAAAAATCACACCAGAATTCATAAGTTTTCTCTCGTTTTCTCTCTAGATTATCGAGTATATTTTGTGAGTATTTAGATACTTGGTGAGTTGCTATTCATCAGTGCAAGTTTCCTTCAGCGTCATATCCGATATCCAGTCAGAAGTGTTGCTCTTTTGAGGTAAGGGACTATAAAGGATAGTAAGGGATTTTAAGGGTTATTATATTTTTCAGTTCGTAATTCTTCTGACCTTCAGAAAATTCTGAAAAAATTTAAAATAATATTTTGATGAGTTTTCTTGATTGTGTCCAAAAATGGTAATTTTTGGATGTATAGATTAAGAGTTATGAATTTTATGAAAAAAGACTATTTTAAAAGTAACACTTATAACTCCTTGTGGTTAACTCCAAAATTGATGAAATTTTTATTGAAAGTATATCTATATAATATCAGTGTACTCTGTGAATTTCGAAATTTTTGGATAAAATTATAATTTATGATAAATGTCTTAATATTCATCTATTTTGGCCATATGAAAAATAGTAAATGAGTTTTAAAAATTTTGAGAAAAATATATGTTTAATATGAGACTATATTCTGTTAAATACCAAAAAAGAAATATTTTTGAAACTGATTTGGTATTTTTAATGAAAATGGACTAGTTATGAGTAAATGAATTAAATATGTTATGTGAAGTAAGAAAATTAGAAAATAGGATTTCATGGCTTGAGAATATCTTTGGCATGTAGTGCAAAGATGAACTGTTGATGAATATCTTTGGCCTGTAGTGCGAAGATGAACTGTTGTTGAATATCTTTGGCATGTATTGCAAAGATGGTTTGTTGATGAATATCTTTGGCCGTAGTGCAAAGATGAATTTATTAGCATGATTATGAACAGGAACTGTGATTTGGTATAACCATGATATTTGATGTTTCAGGTGATGAAAATTATCTTTGTCCTAGATGAGAAAAAGAATTTAGAACAACAATTATGATTATGAGTTATACATGTGATTGTGGACAGAAATTGTTGATTGATGTTACGGGGATAAAATATTGTTGGTAGATTTTTAACATGGAGAAGATAATTGACTTTATAGTCTATTTGACTCTTCTAATGGATTGCTCGTTCCGCTGCAACTATGGTTAAAATTTTTATCATCTACCATATGTTCTAAATTTTTGATTTATTACTGATGAAGTGTAAAACCCCGAATTTTATGAAATAAAAGTATTCAATTTTTCTTATAATTACTATTCAGTAAATGGTTAAATTGATAAATATTAAAGTTAAGGGTGATATATGAATTTTTTTTAGAAATACACAAGTGGTTATAAAATATTCATTGTTATCGGTGAATATTCGTTTAATCGTGGAATATTCTTACTGTCGGGGAATATTCATACGACGGCGCAGCCTTTTGTGGGCCCCATAACGGAAAGCGATTGGATGAAGAAAACGACAAGAGTAAGTTGTTTATAAATAATGACGTAGTTGTTACCGTTAACACTGTTAGAATACCCAGTGGTTAAAATAAAGTAATACGCGTTGTTGCACAGTAGCACACGGTATTGCACCAATTATTGATTTTTACGTAAGAAGGCATTACTCAATAATTTTTACAGTAATTACTGTTCAGTATTTTATTTTATTGATTCAATAATTGCTGCGTTGATATTTTATATTACTGTTATTTTAATAGTTGTCACTACACAGTATTTTCTATTATCGGAGCAATAATTCATATTATCTTAATAATATTATTAGATAACATTATTGGCAATATCTACAAAGTTCTGTCTAAGGAGAGGTTTGGTCATCTAATTGCGCGCCAGTAAGGAGAGATCCTTATTGGAAAGCCCCTCTTTCCTGGGAACGGCCTGGTTGTCGGTATTGTGATTCTGTAATATTATTTGTAAATAATTAATTATTGATTTATATGATGAAGAAAATATTAATTTTATGTGGATATAGATGGAGAAATTTTTAAATGTGACAATTGTTGAAAATTAATATTTTATCTTTTTCTGATAAAATAATTTATTTAAATATATTATTTTAATAATATATTAATGGTGATATTTTTACAATGAATGTGGGATATATGAATAAATGAGGAGGAATAGTATTTTTGTTAGATTAAATGTTTAAAACATGTTTTGTGTGTTGGTGGACACAATTCTTGACCGAAAATTTATTATAGCGTGTAAAAACGTCTGTTTATGGATTTTGGTCAATTTCTGTTTGGAATTTGGAAAAACTTTCTTCTGCAAAGTTGTAGAGAATTGAATTTCCTATAAAAACTCGCGAGATTTGAATTTTCTGATAAAAGGACTATTTATTATGAATTATTGAAGTTCTGAAGTTCTAAAATAATTGATTTTTGGAAGTTTTAAATAATTATATTAACAAAAACGTTTTTTTTCATTTGTGGGCATGTGTTAATAGCTGAAATCAGCTGGTGTGGTGTGCTAAGAAAATTAAAAAAATTATATTATTATTTTATTAAATTTTCTGCTTTAGTGTTCTAAGCAATTTCCTATAAATAGGGTGCTTAGGTTAGAATTGAAAAATACATCAGAAACTGAAGTTTTCTCTCTATTTCTCTCTCTATATTATCGAGTGTATTCTTGTGAGTATTTTGATATCTTGAGTGTTGTTATACGTTGCAAGTTCGTTCAGCGTTATTCCAGTTAGGAGTACTGCTCTTTTGAGGTAAGGGATAGTAAGGGATGTTATTTTTTTTATCAATGATATTATTTCTTTCAATATCATTATACCGGAATATTGGTAAGATTTTTCTTGTAAAATTCTTATATTTTCATGTTGGGGTTACTATTTACGAGTTACTATTCACGAGTTACTATTCACGAGTTACTATTCATGAGTTACTATTCATGGGTTACTATTCACGAGTTACTATTCATGACAAATTTGGTTTCTTTTTCTAACCAAATTATAATTGATTTATGAATATTATTCTTGAGATTAAAACTATATGTTGATCATATTATTTTTTTATTATCATATATAACATTTTTATAACCCTAATGATGATATTTTTCTTTGACTTGAGTGTAAATATGGGTAGATTTTTGGTACGATCATGACTAGGGTTCTCTTTGGCCAGTAGTGCAAAGTTAAATTTTTGACTGGTATGATCATGACCATTGAATTTATAATTGAATATCTTTAGCTTAAGTACAAAGGTGAAATGATCAACATGGTTATAATTATTGGTTATATAAATTCTGAATTGATTATATATTTCTTTGAGATAATAATATATTTGGCCTGTAGTGCAAATATGAACTATTGAGGAATATCTTTGGCCTGTAGTGCAAAGATGAGTTGTTGATGAATATCTTTGGCCCGTAGTGCAAAGATGACTTGTTGTTGAATATCTTTGGCATGTAGTGTAAAGATGAATTGTTGATGAATATCTTTGGCCCGTGGTGCAAAGATGAATTTATTAGTATGATTATGAACAGGAACTGTGATTTGGTATAACCATGATATTTGATGTTTCAGGTAAAGACAGGTGATGAAAATTATCTTCGTCCTGGATGTGAAATTTAGAATCACAATTATGATTATGAATTATTCATATGATTGTGGAAAGGAACTGTTGATTGATGTTACAGGGATAAAACATTGTTGGTGGACTTTTAACATGGAGAAGATAATAGACTTTATGGTCTATTTGACTCTTCTAATGGATTGCTCGTTCCGCTGCAACTATGGTAATAAGAGTGTAGCTGGGTCGAGCGAGGGTAACGGGGAAATAGAACGGTGGTCTCTAGCTGTGGATGTTCTCCCGAAGCAGTATAGAAAAGTTTATTTAGTAGTTTTATTTGGTGAATCCAATAGGGTAAGGTGTACCCAACGTTGGAAGGGTGATTTGCCACTATCATACAAGATGTCTAACGACATACAACCAGTGTCATCATAAGACAGGGATGTGCTCATCCACTTGCTGAGTATATATACGAGCACTACCTATATAATCTTGGTGTTTGTTTGAAGTATAATTCTCAATTAGAGACAGTAGAGATAATGATATGTCAAGAGAAGACTCACCATTGGGAAGAATATGATAGTAATCTTCTCGTTTTTCTTTGGGGTCTATTGGGTCAACCAAGAATAATTCTGTGGCCATATGATATTTATCATAACCTAGACGCATGGCCTCCCATGTACGAAGGTTTCCTTGAGCACTTCTCAAAGATTCTAATTTCTAAAATAGTTTTTGACTATACCTTTATGTAAGGTGTCATTGTGAGGTGATGTCCACGGTTGGAACATGAGTCACATTTGGTATATATTTGTATCCAAACTCACAACATATGTGTTGTTGTATTTTACACGATAATTGTTGTAATAAAGTTATAGTTGTTTTCTGTACCATGTATTTGACGACTCAGAATAGGTTGGATGGAATGAACCTATTTTGGGGGCATTACATGAAGACTATTGATAATTTATTTATCTTTAGTCATGATATTCTTTACTGGGCTAGTTGTGCTCACCCTTTTGCTTCACAATTCCTTTTCAGGTAATAAGAGTGTAGCTGGGTCGAGCGAGGGTAACGGGGAAATAGAACGGTGGTCTCTAGCTGTGGAGGTTCTCCCTAAGCAGTATAAAAAAGTGTTGTATATATCATTTAGTAGTTATATTTGATGAATCATATAGGGTGAGGCGAACCCAACGTTGGAAGGGTGTTTTGTCACTATAATACAAGATGTCTAATGACATACAATCTCATGTCATCATAAGACATAGTTATGCTCATTCACTTGCTGAGTATCTTTACGAGCACTACCTATATAATCTTGGTAGTTGTTTGAAATATAATTTTCAATTAGAGACAGTGGAGATAATGATATGTCAAGAGAAGACTCACCATTGGGAATAATATGATAGTAATCTTCTCGTTTTTCTTTGGGATATATTGGGTCAACCAAGGATAATTCTGTAGCCATATGATATCTATCATAACCTAGACGCATGGCCTCCCATGTACGAAGGTTTCCTTGAGCACTTCCCAATGATTCTAATTTCTAAAACTGTTTTTGACTATACCTTTATGTAAGGTATTATTGTGAGGTGCTGTCCACGATTGGGACATGAGTCACATTTGGTATATATTTGTATCCAAACTCACAGCATATGTGTTGTTGTATTTTGCACGATAATTATTGTAATAAAGTTGTAGTTATTTTCTGTACCATTTGTTTGGCGACTCAGAATAGGTTGGATGGAATGGACCTGTTTTGGGGTTGTCACAAGAGTAGCTCAGTCATATTACATCATATTGTTAACAAAGATCATACTACAGTAATATTACAATCATAATACAAAGAGTCAAAAATATTATAGGTTACTTTACCAATATGGTACAGTTTCGATTTTATGTGTGCGATTTTGACTAGTAACCAAACTGGAACCATAAATTTTATTTTTCAACCCACCTAAAATTGCCACATATGCAAGAATTGTTGGTGCGATTTTAATTGGTGCGGTTTGTGCGATTGTTGGTGTTGTTTCGGTTCTAATTTGTTTCCTTGCTTAGCCCTACGTGCTGGCATGTATATATATGGTGACCAATTCATAGTTAATGGTGTCAACTTAAGCTGATCCTTATAACACATTTCGACCCTCCATTCGACAATTGAACGGTTAAATAGGTAGTCCGTCCGCAGTTTAGTTTTCAGTATTCCGCAATTTAATACTGCAGACATGACAGATGATCAAAATACTCTTCCTTATAAAAGTCTTCATCCGTAGTATTAAATTGTGAATGCTAAGTATGGTTGGCCAATTTGAAAATTACGTCATTTTTAAATAAATGTCGTCTGCAGTATTAAACTGCGGACTCTAAGTACGGCTAACCAATTGTGAAACGATGTTCTATTTTTGGCCAAATTAATTTTTTTAGTTTTCTAAGCTCCGCATTAAACTGCGGGGTTTAATTTTTTTTCTTCCTTCATTCCTTATGTAAAGACCCCGAATTTTATGAAATAAAAGTATTTAATTTTTCTTATAATTATTATTCAGTAAATAGTTAAATTGATAAAAGTTTAAAGTTATGGGTGAAATGTGTAAATTTTTCAAAATAAGCAAGTGGTTATAAAATATTCATTTTTGTCGGGGAATATTCGTTTGGTCGTGGAATATTCTTGCTGTCAGAGAATATTCGTACGACGGCGCAGCCATTTGTGGGCTCCATAACAGAATAACTGTCGGATGAAGAAAATGACAAATTTGAATATTTATAAATAACGTCGTAATCGTTACCGTTAACAATGTTGGAATACCCGGTGAGTAAAGTACAGTAATACGCGTTGTTGCACAGTAGCACACGGTATTGCACAGTATTTTTGAATTATTGATTCTTACATAAGAAGGCACTACTCAATAATTGTTACAGTAATTACTGTTCAATATTTTATTTTATTGATTCAATAATTGCTATATTGATATTTTATATTATTGTTGTTCAATAATTGTCACTGCACAGTATTTTTCATTATCATATCAATAATTCATATTATTTGTATGACCCCAACTTTTATAAATAAAGATGAATTTTCTATAAATATCATTTTTGAATATTATGGAGTTAATTTGATATAATGTTATAGTTGTAGGTAATATTTATAAATTTTACAAAGTATGCAAGTTGTTATATAATATTCGATTGGTCGGGGATTATTCGTTTTAACAGGGAATATTCGTACAACAGCACAATCATTGGTGGACCCCACAATAAAATTATTATCGGATTGAGAAAACGACAAAAATATTTTATTAAAAATAACGGCGAAAATTTTACCATTGATACTGTTGAACTACTCGGTAGTAAAAGTACTGTAATACGTATGGTTGCATAGTAGCACACGGTATTGATTATTAATGCTTATGTGAGAAGTCACTCAGTTTGATTCAATTATTGTCAGTTGATAATATGAATTATTTAGCGATTATAAAGTTTTGTTTTATTCATATTATTAATGTAATAAAATAAAAACATCTTTTTATATAAAACAGAATACTTTATTAAAGTTATTCTATAAATATAATATATTATATTTTATTTAAAAGATTTTTTTTTTAAATATGGACCGTCAGATTAAAGTAATCAATCTAGACCGTTCATGGATTAGTTACTATGCATTCTATTTTTCTATAAATAGCAGCTCATTTCTTCATTATTTCTTACGAATTGACTGAACTCTACAGAGAGAAACTATAGAGAGAAACTATAGAGAGAGAGAAGAAAAGTATTCTGTTCCTTAACTACTTCCTTATTTCAGTTCTTCTTTAAAACGGTAAGGGTATTATTTCTTTTGTATTCATGAAGAGAACTTCTGTTATTCCATTATTTATTATTCTGTTGGAATAACCTGTATACGCGGTCTACCCTATACTTGGTGACATTCTTCTATTATTCTGTTGGAACATCCTGTCTGTGTGTTTTACATCGGACCTTGTTCCGTCTTTATTATTATTCTGTTGGAACATCTTGTCTGTGTGTTTTACACCTGACCTGGTTCCGTCTTTATTATTATTCTGTTGGGACATCATGTGTGTGTGTTTTACACCGGACCTGGTTCCATCTTTATTATTATTCTGTTGGAGCATCCTGTCTGTGTGTTTTACACCGGACCTAGTTCCGTCTTTATTATTATTGTGTTGGAATATCCTGTTTGTGCGTTTTACGCCGGACCTGGTTCCATTAATTATTATTCTGTTGGAATAACCTGTCTGTGCGGTCTATCGCATGCATGGTGATTTCTTTTGTTATTTCATTCTTAATTATACTTAGTTGGTTAAATTTTGACTTCTATACTCCATGAAATTTGTGAAATATCCTTGATAATTGCGTTTCATCCGGTATCTTTTCATGAAAATATTCTTCTAAGCATTCTTGAATTTTACTCCACAAAGCAGTATCATGTTGACAATTTGAATGTTGTTAATTCTTGGATAAATTAATTCTTGAACTTGTTTTATTGAATTCTTATATTATTGTCATCATCCTCATGTTTATAAAATGTTGAAAGTCATCTGTGGTATGTAGTGCATAGATGAACTTGGTATGATTATGACCAGGGATTATTCGGTATAATCATGACCGTAATGTTATAAATGATGTGGCAAAATTCCTCATTGGCCCGTAATGCATTGATGGACAGTTGTTGGCATGATCATGAGCATTAATGAATACACGAATATCCTTGGTCGTAGTGCAGGGGTGATTCGATGATGTGGATTATTTTATTAAGCTGAGTCGCAGCGATAACAGTGTTGAAAAATCTTTTAAATCATAGAAGATAGTAGATTTTATTTTCTACTTGACTCTTTTAATGGATTGCTTATTCCGCTGCAGTTAAACTTGATGTTCGTTATATTTTATCAGTTTAACACTGTTGAAGGCTAATGATAATTTATTCTGCATTATCTTAGTCATAATATTTCTTACTGGGCTAGTTGAGCTCACCCTTTCTTTCACTGTTCTCTTCAGGAAATGAGAATATAGCTGGGACGAGTCGGGGAACGGAGTGATGGACCAGATGATAATATTAGTAGTCCTCACTATTCTATAAAATAGTGTGACAATAATTGTAATGAGGACTCTTTTTGAGTTTGTATAGTCTCTAGTAGACAATAATTGTATTCAAACTCATAGTTATGTTTTGTCGTATTGTACACGATAATTATTTTAGTAAGTTGTATTTATATTCTGTATCATGTATCTGATGACCCAAGATGGGTGATGTATTTTCTATAAATAAAGATGAATTTTCTATAAATATCATTTTTGAATATTATGGAGTTAATTTGATATAATGTTATAGTTGTGGGTAATATTTATAAATTTTACAAAGTACGCAAGTTGTTATATAATATTCGATTGGTCGGGGAATATTCGTTTTAACAGGGAATATTTGTACAACGGCACAATCATTGGTGGACCCCACAACAGAATTGTTGTCGGATTGAGAAAACGACAAAAATATTTTATTAAAAATAACGACGGAAGTTTTACCATTGTTACTGTTGAACTACTCGGTAGTAAAAGTACAGTAATACGTGTGGTTGCATAGTAACACACGGTATTGATTATTAATGCTTATGTGAGAAGTCACTCAATTTGATTCAATTATTGTCAGTTAATAATATGAATTATTTAGCGATAATGAAGTTTTTTTTTATTCGTATTATTAACGTAATAAAACAGAAATATCTTTTTATATAAAACAGAATACTTTATTAAAGTTATTCTATAAATAGAATATATTATATTTTATTTAAAAGATTTTTCTTTAAATATGGACCGTCAGATTAAAGTAATCAATCTGGACCGTTCATGGATTAGTTACTATGCATTCTATTTTTCTATAAATAGCAGCTCATTCCTTCATTATTTCTTACGAATTCACTGAACTCTATAGAGAGAAACTATAGAGAGAGAGAAGAAAAGTATTCTGATACTTAACTACTTCCTTATTTCAGCTCTTCTTTAAAACGGTAAGGGGTGTTATTCTTTCTTATTCATGAAGAGAACTGTTGTTATTCCATTTCTTATTATTCTGTTAGAATAACCTGTATACGCGGTCTACCCTATACTTGGTGACATTCTTCTATTATTCCTGTTGGAACATCATGTCTGTGTGTTTTACACCGGACCTGGTTCCGTTTTTATTATTATTCTGTTAGAACATCCTGTCTGTGTGTTTTACACCGGACCTGGTTCCGTGTTGTTATTATTCTGTTAGAACATCCTGTCTGTGTGTTTTACATCGGACCTAGTTCCATTATTTATTATTCTGTCGGAATATCCTGTCTGTGCGTTTACGCCGGACCTGGTTCCATTATTTATTATTCTGTTTGAATAACCTGTCTGTGCGGTCTATTGCATGCATGGTGATTTCTTTTGTAATTTCATTCTTTATTATACTCAGTTGGTTAAGTTTTGACTTCTATACTCCATGAAATTTGTGGAATATCCTTGATAATTGCGTTTCATCCAGTATCTTTTTATGAGAATACTGTCATCTGTGGCATGTATTGCATAGATGGACTTGGTATGATTATGACCAGGGATTTTCGGTATAATCATGACCGTAATGTTACAAATGATGTGGTAAAAGTCCTCATTGGCCTTTAATGCATTGATGGACAGTTGTTAGCATGATCATGACCATTAATGAATACACGAATATCATTGGTCGTTGTGCAGGGGTGATTCGATGATGTGGATTATTTTATTAAGTTGAGTCCCAGCGATAACAGTGTTGAAAAACCTTTTAAATCATAGAAGATAGTAGATTTTATTTTCTACTTGACTCTTTTAATGGATTGCTTATTCCGCTGCAGTTAAACTTGATGTTCGTTATATTTTATCAGTTTAACACTGTTGAAGGCTAATGATAATTTATTCTGCATTATCTTAGTCATAATATTTCTTATTGGGCTAGTTGAGCTCACCATTTCTTTCACTGTTCTCTTCAGAAAATGAGAATATAGCTGGGACGAGTCGGGGAACGGAGTGATGGACCAGATGATAATATTAGTAGTCCTCACTATTCTGTTAAACAGTGTGACAATAATTGTAATGAGGACTTCTTTTGAGTTTGTATAGTCTCCAGTAGACAATAATTGTATTCAAACTCATAGTTATGTTTTGTCGTATTATACACGACAATTATTTTAGTAAGTTGTATTTATATTCTGTATCATGTATCTGACGACCCAAGATGGGTGATGTATACTTAATTTCGGGAGCGTCACATTATTTGAATAATATTATTAGATAACATTATTGGCAATGTCTAGAAAGTTCTGTCTAATGAGAGGTTTGGTCATCTAATTGCGCGCCAGATAGGAGAGATCCTTATTGGAAAGCCCCCACTTTCTTGGGAACGACCTGGCTGTCAGTATTGTGATTCTGTAATATTATTTGTGAATAATTAATTATTGATTTATATGATAAGAAAAATATTTATTTATGTAGATATAAATGGAGGAATTTTTAAAAAAGTGATAATTGTTGAATTTTTTTTTTTATCTTTTCTAATAAAATATATTATTATATTACAATAATATAATAATGATGATATTTTTACAATGAATGTGTGATATATGAATAAATGAGGAGGAAGAGTATTTTTGTTGTAAGACCCCAACTTTTATAAATAAAGATGAATTTTCTATAAATATCATTTTTGAATATTATGGAGTTAATTTGATATAATGTTATAGTTGTGGGTAATATTTATAAATTTTGCAAAGTACGCAAGTTGTTATATAATATTCGATTGGTCGGGGAATATTCGTTTTAACAGGGAATATTCGTACAACGACACAATCATTGGTGGACTCCACGACTGAATTATTGTCGGATTTAGAAAACGACAAAAATATTTTATTAAAAATAACGGCGGAAGTTTTACCATTGTTACTGTTGAACTACTCGGTAGTAAAAGTACAGTAATACGTGTGGTTTATCGTAGCACACGGTATTGATTATTAATGCTTATGTGAGAAGTCACTCAGTTTGATTCAATTATTGTCAGTTAATAATATGAATTATTTAGCGATAATGAAGTTTTGTTTTATTCGTATTATTAACGTAATAAAACAGAAATATCTTTTTATATAAAACAGAATACTTTATTAAAGTTATTCTATAAATAGAATATATTATATTTTATTTAAAAAAAATTTCTTTAAATATAGACCGTCAGATTAATGTAATCAATCTGGACCGTTCATGGATTAGTTACTATGCATTCTATTTTTCTATAAATAGCAGCTCATTCCTTCATTATTTCTTACGAATTCACTGAACTCTAGATAGAGAAACTATAGAGAGAAACTATAGAGAGAGAGAAGAAGAGTATTCTGCTACTTAACTACTTCCTTATTTCAGCTTTTTTTTAAAACGGTAAGGGGTGTTACTCTTTCTTATTCATGAAGAGAACTGTTGTTATTCCATTTCTTATTATTCTGTTAGAATAACCTGTATACGCGGTCTACCCTATACTTGGTGAAATTCTTCTATTATTCTGTTGGAACATCCTGTCTGTGTGTTTTACACCGGACCTGGTTCCATTTTTATTATTATTCTATTGGAAAATCCTGTCTGTGTGTTTTACACCGGACCTGGTTCCGTTTTTATTATTATTCTGTTGGAATATCCTGTCTGTGTGTTTTATACCGGACCTAGTTCCGTATTGTTATTATTCTGTTGGAACATCCTGTATGTGTGTTTTACACCGGACCTGGTTCCATTATTTATTATTCTGTCGGAATATCATGTCTGTGCATTTACGCCGGACCTGGTTCCATTATTTATTATTCTTTCGAAATATCCTGTCTGTGCGTTTACGCCGGACCTGGTTCCATTATTTATTATTCTATGGGAATAACCTGTCTGTGCGGTCTATCGCATGCATGGTGATTTCTTTTGTTATTCCATTCTTTATTATACTCAAGTTTTGACTTCTATACTCCATGAAATTTGTGGAATATCCTTGATAATTGCGTTTCATCCCGTATCTTTTCATGAAAATATTCTTCTAAGCATTCTTGAATTTTACTCCACAAAGCAATATCATGTTAACAATTTGGACGTTGTTAATTCTTGGATAAATTAATTCTTGAATTTGTTTTATTGAATTCTTATATCATTGTCATCATCCTCATATTTATAAAATGTTAAAAGTCATCTGTGGCCTGTAGTGCATAGATGGACTTGGTATGATTATGATCAGGGATTATTCGGTGTAATCATGACCGTAATGTTACAAATGAAGTGGTAAAAGTTCTCATTGGCCCGTTGTGCATTGATGGACAGTTGTTGGCATGATCATGACCATTAATGAATATACGAATATCCTTGGCCGTAGTGCAGGGGTGATTCGATGATGTGGATTATTTTATTAAGCTGAGTCTCAGCGATCACAGTGTTGAAAAACTTTTTAAATCATAAAAGATAGTAGAGTTTATTTTCTACTTGACTCTTTTAATGGATTGCTTGTTCCGCTGCAGTTAAACTTGATGTCTATTATATTTTATCAGTTTAACATTGTTGAAGGCTAATGATAATTTATTCTGCATTATCTTAGTCATAATATTTCTTACTGGGCTAGTTGAGCTCACCCTTTCTTTCACTGTTCTCTTCAGGAAATGAGAACGTAGCTGGGGCAAGTCGGGGAACGGAGTGATGGTCCGAATGATAGTATTAGTTTGTAGTCCTCACTATTCTATGTAATGGTGTGTTAATAAATGTAATGAGGACTCCTTTTGAGTATGAATACTCTCTAGAAGATAATATTTGTATTCAAACTCACAGTTTATGTTTTGTCGTATTGTACACGACAGTTGTATTAGTAAGTTGTATTTGTATTTTGTACTATGTATCTGACGACCCAAGATGGGTGATGTATACCTAATTTTGGGGGCGTCACAGTTGGTATCAGAGCTTAGGGATATGATCCCTGGCTAAGATGTGAGAATAGAACTAGGAGGGGAGAGACGGGAAATTCCTTCGCTAGTATGACCTACCTAAGTTTATTTGCATGGTATTTAATTGGTCGGTCATAATATAAAGATAATATATGACATATCAATTAACTTTTATTTTGTAGCAGTATCTGAAAATGGCATCTGAAAATGTTGAAAATAGCAATGGAGCACGGGCGACTGTTGATTCACCACATATCAATAATCAGGATAATGTGCATCAAGAAGGTGACAATCCTCATGCAAACAACAACACTGACCAGATGATGAATGATGGAATGTTCAGAAACTTTATGCAGTTCATGCAACAGCAGGCGAGAGCGGCTCCTGTCCAAAATATAGGTGAAAACTCTGAAAACTCTCGGACGGTCACCGCTAAACAGTTCAAGGAGCTGAGACCACCAGAGTTTAAGGGAGAGCCAAAACCACTTATAGCGGAAATATGGATAAAGCAGATTACCAAGATATTTGATGTCTTGGAATGCTCCGAGGAGCAAAAGGTTCCCTTTGCCGCCTTTATGTTGCGAGGAGAGGCAGATTACTGGTGGGAATCGATTAAGCGTACTCAACCTGCCGCACTGAAGATGTCTTGGGAGAAGTTCCAAGAGCTGTTCAATGACAAATACTTTTCCGAAAGTGTTCGTCACATGAAGGAGGTGGAGTTCATCAAATTGGAGCAGAATAATATGACCGTGTCGCAGTATGAGGCTAAATTTGCTGAGTTGTCCCGGTTTGCGTCCCACTTGGTGGATAATGAAGAGCGAATGACGCGAATGTTTTTGCGAGGTTTGAAACCTGAGATACGTCAACATCTTATTTTTCATAAACTGTGTTTGTATTCAGATATTGTGAATAGGGCTCAGTTAGTGGAGCGCGATAACGAGTCAACGCAACCAAAAGAGAGCAATCGGCAAAATGATAATACCAGTGAGAGCAGTCATCGAAGCGGTGACAACAAGCGTGGAGGGAATCAACAGGCCAGAAATGGTAACCACTTCGGTGGTAATCAGGGCCAAAATAATAAGAATGGTCATTTCAAGAAGAGAAGATTCAACAATGATGGAAAAACGTCAACACCAGCACCCGTTGTTAAAGAAGGAGAACGACCACCTATCATATGTTTCAAATACGGAGGGGAGGGACACATCAGTCCAAACTGCGCGATGACGTCTAAAGCATGTTATAATTGTGGAAGAGAAAGTCATTTAGCTCGATTTTGTCGTTTACGAAAAATAAGTTCAGCCAAGATGGAGACACCAAAGGCCGTCCCAGAAAAGTCAAAACCGGTAGTGCAAGGGAGAGCGTTTGTTGTGACCTCCCAGAAAGCAAGGAACCCGAATGAGGTCATCACGAGTAAGCTTATCATAAATTTGACTCCGGAGAAATTAGACTTTGATTTATCTGTTGAAACTCCATTGGGAGAAACCTTCATTATATCCACTGTTTATAAGTCTTGTTTGGTTCAAGTTGGAACCCACACATTACCTGTCGATCTGATTTCATTAAAAATACTTGCATTTTACGTGATTCTAGGGATTAATTGGTTAACTACTCATCATGCAAAAATTGATTATTTTCGTAAGGTTGTTAGCTTTCATATTCCTAATCGACCTATTATGCGAATTCAAGCAACCAAACCATTAAAATCAATCGCTGTCATCTCAAGCCATAAAGCTATTCGTTATTTGAAAAACGGATGTCAAGCTTTCTTAGCTCATGTCACAGATCTAAACAAAAATACGTCAGTTTTGAATGATATTTCTATTGTTAATAAATTCCCTGACGTATTCCCTGAAGAACTTCCTGGCCTACCCCCAGAGCGTGAAATTAAATTTTGTATCGACCTTGAACCCGGTACAAAACCCATTTCCAAAGCCCCATATCGAATGGCTCCTATTGAACTTCAGGAGTTAAAGATCCAACTGCAGGAATTGTTAGACATTGGCTTTATTCGTCCTAGTACTTCTCCTTGGGGTGCTCATGTTCTATTCGTGAAGAAGAAAGATGGAAGTATGCGACTTTGTATTGATTATCAGGAGTTGAATCATGTCACCATCAAAAACAGGTACCCATTGCCACGTATTGATGACCTATTTGACCAGTTGCAAGGAGCACAATTCTTTTCAAAGATCGATCTTCGTTCTGGATATCATCAGCTGAAGGTTAGAACTGAGGATATTCCAAAGACGGCTTTTAGAACTCGGTACGGGCATTATGAATTTATAGTCATGTCCTTTGGATTGACTAATGCTCCTGCTGCCTTCATGGATATGATGAACCGGGTATTCAAGGAATATTTGGATCACTTTGTGGTCGTCTTTATTGATGACATCCTTATTTATTCCAAAAGCCGTGAAGATCATGAGCAACACTTGAGGCTGGTACTCCAAAAGCTTCGTGAATACAAGCTTTATGCCAAGTTGAAAAAATACGAGTTCTGGCTGGAGGAGGTAGCATTCCTTGGGCACGTAGTATCAAGTCGTGGAATATCGGTTGACCCGGCAAAGATTGAAGCTATTCAAAGCTGGGAGCAACCTAAATCAGTGACCGAAGTACGTAGCTTTCTTGGTTTAGCTGGTTATTATCGGAGATTCGTGGAAGGATTTTCTCGAATCGCTACTCCATTAACTCAGCTGACTCGGAAAGATACAAAGTTCGGTTGGAGCAAAGAATGTGAGAAGAGTTTTCAAGAACTCAAGAGGAGACTCATTTCAGCACCTATTCTAACAATACCATCTGGCTCGGAGGGATTTGTCATCTACAGTGATGCTTCGAGCAAAGGGTTGGGATGCGTTCTCATGCAACATGGAAAAGTCATAGCCTATGCATCAAGAAAACTCAAGGAATATGAGAAGAATTATCCTACTCATGATCTAGAGTTGGCAGCTGTTGTCTTTGCACTTAAAATTTGGAAGCATTACTTGTATGGGGAGAAGGTGGAGATCTTTACGGATCATAAAAGCCTTAAATATTTCTTCACTCAAAAGGAATGCAACATGCGACAACGACGTTGGCTTGAACTGTTGAAAGATTATGATCATACCATTCAATACTATCCTGGAAAAGCGAACGTGGTAGCTGACGCATTGAGTAGAAGATCATATGCAAGTACGAGTGCGATATTGTCAACACAAAGGCCCATTTTGTGTGATTTGCAAAGGATGGAGATAGTGTTAAAGACTCCAGGGACCCATGTGATGATGGCGAATAGACGAGTAGAACTGACTTTAATCGATAAAGTTAAAGCTGCTCAAGCTACAGACCTGGAGCTGATGCGTATGAGGAAGAAAGTGCAAGAAGGTGCTATGCCGGAAGCAAGAATCGATGAAGAAGGAATACTTCGAGTTAACTCCAGACTTTGTGTTCCTAACAACCCTGATTTAAAGTATGAAATCATGATAGAGGCGCACAACACACCGTTTGTAATCCATCCTGGAAGTACCAAAATGTATCATGATCTTCGTCATACATTTTGGTGGAGCAATATGAAGAGAGAGATAGCGTTGTTTATCTCAAGGTGTCTAACTTGTCAACGAGTCAAAGCGGAGCATCAAGTACCAAAAGGTCCATTGCAACCACTTGAAATTCCAGAATGGAAGTGGGAGCACATTACCAGGGATTTCGTTACCGGTCTTCCTAAGGTTTCTCAAGGTATTGATGCAATTTGGGTCATTGTTGATAGATTGACCAAGTCTGCTCATTTCTTACCGATACAAGAAACTTATACACTTGAACGTCTTGCTCGTATGTACATAAACGAGATTGTAAGACTGCATGGTATGCCAGTATCCATAGTTTCTGACCGAGACCCAAGATTCACTTCATGATTTTGGGTTAGTTTACAACAACTGTCATCATCCTCATGTTTATAAAATGTTAAAAGTCATCTGTGGCCTGTAGTGCATAGATGGACTTGGTATGATTATGACCAGGGATTATTCGGTATAATCATGACCGTAATGTTACAAATGATGTGGTAAAAGTCCTCATTGGCCCGTAGTGCGTTGATGGACAGTTGTTGGCATGATCATGACCATTAATGAATATACGAATATCCTTGGCCGTAGTGCAGGGGTGATTCGATGATGTGGATTGTTTTATTAAGCTGAGTCCCAGCGATAACAGTGTTGAAAGATCTTTTAAATCATAAAAGATAGTAGAGTTTATTTTCTACTTGACTCTTTTAATGGATTGCTTGTTCCGCTGCAGTTAAACTTGATGTCTATTATATTTTATCAGTTTAACATTGTTGAAGGCTAATGATAATTTATTCTACATTATCTTAGTCATAATATTTCTTACTGGGCTAGTTGAGCTCACCCTTTCTTTCAATGTTCTCTTCAGGAAATGAGAACGTAGTTGGGGCAAGTCGGGGAATGGAGTGATGGTTCGAATGATAGTATTAGTTAGTAGTCCTCACTATTCTATGTAATAGTGTGTTAATAAATGTAATGAGGACTCCTTTTGAGTATGAATACTCTCTAGAAGATAATATTTGTATTCAAACTCACAGTTTATGTTTTGTCGTATTGTACACGACAATTGTATTAGTAAGTTATATTTATATTCTGTACTTTGTATCTGACGATCCAAGATGGGTGATGTATACCTAATTTTGGGGGCGTCACATTTGTTACCCAATTTTTGACTGAAATTTGATTATAGCCTGTAAAATCACTCGTATATAGATCTCGGTCAATTTCTGCTTAAAATTTAAAAAACTTAAACTTACAAAGTTGTAGAGAATTGAATTTACTATGAAAAGGACATAAGATTCAAATTTTTCTGATAAAAGGCTATTTATTATGAATTATTGAAGTTCCGAAATATTGGGTCTGAATTGATTTTGTTACAAAAAATGTTTAAAACATTTTTTTTATTTTGTTGGGCCCCACTTGCATGTGTTAGTTGCTAAAATCAGATGATAAGGTGTGCGTAGGAATTTATTTTATAAATAATAATATTTTATTAAATTTTTTACTTTGGTGTTCTAAGCATTTTTCTATAAATAGAATGCTTAAGTTATAATTGAAAATCACACCAGAAACTAAAATTTTCTCTCTCTATATTAGCGAGCGTATTTTTGTGAGTATTTAGATATCTTGAGTGGTGCTATACGGTGCAAATTCCCTTCAACGTTATTCCAATTAGAAGTACTGCTATTTTGTGGTAAGGGATAGTAAGGGATTTTAAGGGTTATTATGTTTTTTAGTTTCGTAATTTTTCTGACCTTCAAAAATTTTAGAAAAATTTAAAATGATAATTTGATGAGTTTTCTAGATTGTGTCCAAAAATAATGATTTTTGAATGTATAGATTAGGAGTTATGAATTTTATAAGAAAATACTATTTTAAAAGTAAACCCTTATAAGTCTTTGTGGTTAACTCCAAAATTGATGAAATTTTTATTGGGAGTACATGTATATAACAGAAGTATACTCTGTAAATTTTGAAATTTTTGGATAAAAGTACAGTTTATGATAAATGTCTAAATATTCGTCTGTTTTGGCCATATAAAAAATAGTAAATGAATTTTAAAAATTCTGAGAAAAATATATGTTCAATATGGAACTATATTCTGCTAAATTCCAGAACAGAAAATTTGTTTGTAGTGATTCGGTATTTTTCATGAAAATGGACTAGTTATGAGTAAATAAATTAAATATGTTATGTGAAGTTAGAAAATTGAAAAATAGGATTTTATGTCTAGAGAATTCTATATGAGGTATATGCAGATTTTTGATAAGGATTTTGGTTATTGGTGATGAAATCTTATGAGTTTGGCATTTTAGGATGATTAAATGCATTATTTAGTAAAGTGTAAATATCATTATACCGAAATATTGGTATGGATTTTATTGTAGAATTTCTATATTTTTTATGTCGAGGTTACTATTCATGAGTTACTATTCACGAGTTACTATTCACAAGTTACTATTCATGGGTACTATTCACGATAAAATTAGTTTCTTTTTCTGACCAAATTATCGTTGATTTATGAATCTTACTGTTGAAATTAAATGCAGTTATTGATCATATTATTTTTATTATCATATATAATATTTTTATAATCCTGGTGATGAAATTTCTCTTTGACTTAAGTGTAAAGATGAGTAGATTATTGGTATGATCGTGACTATGGGTTCTCTTTGGCCAGTAGTACAAAGTTGAATTGTTGACTAATATGATCATGACCATTGAATTTATAATTGAATATCTTTAGCTTAAGTGCAAAGGTGAATTGATCAACATGGTTGTAATTATTGTTTATATAAATTCTGAAATGATTATATATTTCTTTGAGATATTAATATCTTTAGCCTGTAGTGCAAAGATGATCTGTTGTTGAATATCTTTGGCTTGTAGTGCAAGGATGATCTGTTGTTGAATATCTTTGGCCTGTAGTGCAAAGATGACCTGTTGTTGAATATCTTTGGCCAGTAGTGTAAAGATGAACTGTTGACGAATATCTTTGGCCCGTAGTGCAAAGATAAATTTATTAGTATGATTATGAACAGGAACTGTGATTTGGTATAACTATGATCTTTGATGTTTCAGGTAAAGACAGGTGATGAAAATTATACTCGTTCTGGACGAGAAGAGGAATTTAGAATCACAATTATGATTATGAGTGATTCATATGATTATGGACCAGGATTATTGATTGATGTTACAAGGATAAAATATTGTTGGTGAATTTTTAACATGAAGAAGATAATAGACTTTACGGTCTATTTCACTCTTCTAATGGATTGCTCGTTCCGCTGCAACTATGGTTGAAATTTTTTATCATCTACCATATGTTCTAAATCTCTTATTTATTAATGGTGAAGGCTATTGATAATTTAATTATCTTTAGTCATGATATTCTTTACTGTACTATTTGTGCTCACCCTTTTATTTCACAATTCCTTTCAGGTAATAAGAGTGTAGCTGGGTCGAGCGGGGGTAACAGGGGAATAGAACGATGGTCATCATTTAGTAGTTATATTTGGTGAATCATCTAGGGTGAAGCGAACCCAACATTGGAAGGGTGTTTTGTCACTATCATACAAGATGTCTAATGACATACAACCTCGTGTCATCATAAGACAGGGTTGTGCTCATCCACTTACTGAGTATCTTTACGAGCACTACCTATATAATCTTGGTGTTTGTTTGAAGTATAATTTTCAATTAGAGACAGTAGAGATAATGATGTGTCAAGAGAAGACTCACCATTGGGAAGAATATTATAGTAAACTTCTCGTTTTTCTTTGGGGTTTATTGGGTCAACCAAGGATAATTCTGTGGCCATATGATATCTATCATAATCTAGATACATGGCCTCCCATGTACGAAGGTTTCCTTGAGCACTTCTCAATGATTCTAATTTCTAAAACAGTTTTTGACTATACCTTTATGTAAGGTATCATTGTGAGGTGCTGTCCACGATTGGGACATGAGTCACATTTGGTATATATTTGTATCCAAACTCACAGCATATGTGTTGTTGTATTTTGCACGACAATTGTTGTAATAAAGTTGTAGTTATTTTCTGTACCATGTATTTGGCGACTCAGAATAGGTTGGATAGAATGGACCTATTTTGGGGTTGTCACAACAAGTTAAGGTTTTGTGGAGGAACCATGCTATTGAAGAAATGACCTGGGAGTTGGAATCGAAAATGAAAGCAAGGTACCCTCACCTATTCGAAACACCAGGTACGTACGTCAATTTTAAGGACGAAATTTTACAAGGAGGGGAGGTTGTAAGACCCCAACTTATTATAAATAAAAGTGAATTTTTCTCTATTCATTATTCTAAATTAATAAGGTATTAATTTGATATAATGCTTTGAATATGGGTGAAATGTGAAAAATTTGTAAAATAAGCAAGTGGTTAAAAAATATTCATTTTGTCGGGGAATATTCGTTTGGTCGTGGAATATTCTTTCTGTCGGGAAATATTCGTACGACGGCGCAGCCATTTGTGGGCCCCATAACGGATAACGGTCAGATGAAGAAAATGATAAATTTAAATTTTTACAAATAACGGCACAGTTGTTACCGTTAACACTGTTAGAATACCCGGTGGTTAAAATACAGTAATACGCCTAGTTGCACAGTAGCACACGGTATTGCACAGTATAGTTGAATTATTGATTCGTACGTAAGAAGGCACTACTCAATAATTGTTACAGTAATTACTGTTCAATATTTTATTTTATTGCATCAATAATTGCTGTGTTGATATTTTATATTATTGTTATTTCAATAATCATCACTGCACAGTATTTCCCATTATCAGATTAATAATTCATATTATTTGAATAATATTATTAGATAGCATTATTGGCAATGTCTAGAAAGTTCTGTCAAGGAGAGGTTTGGTCACCTAATTGCGCGCCAGTAAGGAGAAATTCTTATTGAAAAGCTCCGTATTTTCTGGGAACGGCCTGGTTGTCATAATTGTGATTCTGTAATATTATTTGTGAATAATTAATTATTGATTTATATGATAAGAAAATATTTATTTTATGTGGATATAAATGATGGATATATTTATTTTTATGTCGATAAAAATGAAGGAATTAATGCTGAGGTATTTTATCAGTATTTTGTTGGTGTAGAGGTATTAAAAATCATCCGTTTGCGGATTTCGAATATTTTATATTTAGAATTTGGAAAAACTCAAAGCTACAAAGTTGTAGAGAATTCAATTTCAAGCATAATGGACAGAAAATTCGTATTTTTCTGAGAAACGAGCTATTTTCTATGAATTACTGAAGTTTTGGAAAATAAAATGATTTTTATTAAATTATGGGTGGGACCCACTCTTGTTTGACAACATGTGGGCTGTTGAAAATTGTTCAAAGATGGCTGGTATTATTTGTCAACAAAGCATGCGTAGAGGTTGGTATAATTAAAAATATTATTTTATTATTTTAGTCTCCTATGGCGTTCTAGCATTTTTCTTTAAATGGACGCTTAGGTTAGAATTGAAAATCACACCAGAAACAAGTTTTCTTTCTCTCTATATTGTCGAGCGTATTTTATTGAGTATTTATATACTTTGAGAGTTGCTGTTCGGTACAAGTTTCTTTCGACTTTCTATCCGATATTCCGATCAAAAGTACCGTTATTTTGAGGTAAGGGATGTTATTTTTTTCATAAATGATATTATTTCTTTCGATATCATTATGTCAAAATATTGGTTTGAACTTTTTATCAAATTTGAAACTTTTTGTGTCGAGGTTACTATTCACGTATACGGCACTAGTCACGAATACGACACTATTCACCGAAAAATAAAATTTTCTTCTTTTTGTCCAAGATGTCTATTATGGTTAATATCTTTGATTGTATCCATGTTTTGGTCTTTATTTTTGAATTCTGCTTCAAAATTAGTTATTATAGAGTATTATTGATCTTGGATAAACTGTTATACGAATCCTTAATATTTGTCCTTCTGTCTCACTGGATTCGTTTTCTTTAAAATATTTTTCATCATCCTCAGTCTTAAATGATGATATTACTGAATATCTTTGGCCTGTAGTGCAAAGATGAATGATTAACTGATGAATATCTTTGGCCCGTAGTGTAAAGATGAACAGGTGTTGAGATGAACATGACCAACTGGTGATACAAATGAATATCTTTGGCCTATAGTGTAAAGATGAATATTGATTAAAGATGTATATTGATTGATGTTACAGGGATAAAATATTGATGATGGACTTCTAAATCTTAGAAGATAGTAGAATTCATTCTCTACTTGACTCTTCTAATGGATTGATGTTTTCGCTGCAGTTGTTGATCTAAAACTTGTTGTCTATTATATTTTATCAGATTTTTCTCTGTTGAAAACTAATGATAATTTGTTGTATATTATCTTAGTCATAATATTCTTTACTGGGCTAGTTGAGCTCACCCTTTTCCTTTTTGTTCCATTTTCTTCTCAGGAGGTGAGAACATAGCAGGATCTAGTCTAGGTATGGAGTGATGGTTCTAGAAAGATGTTTTAGCAGTCCTCACTATTTCTGTAAAATAGTGTTTGAATAATTGTATTGAGGACTTATTTGAGTGTGGATATTATCTAGAAGACAATAATTATATTTAAACTCACAGTATGTGTTGTCGTATTTTGTACGATAATTGTATTATTGAAGTTGTAGTTTGCTTTCTGTACCATGTATTTGGCGACTCAGAATGGGTGTTCTATACCTATTTTGGGGGCGTCACACTTAGGGTCCGCAGTTTAATACTACGAATGAAAATTTTTATAAGGAGGAGTATTTTGGTCATCTGTTTCGTCTGCAGTATTAAATTGTGAAATACTGTAAACTAAAATGCGAACGGTTTCTTTATTTAACCGTTCGATCGTCGAATGAAGGGTCGCGATGTGTTGCAAGGATAAGCTTAAGTTGACACCGTTAGCTATGGATCGGTCCCTTACATATATATATATATATATATATATATATATATATATATATATATATATATATATATATATATATATATATATATAAGTTTTCATTCGTGCCAACCAGTTGTATTATGATAATAAAGAGCTTAGATTAAAAATAATTTAACCCTTGATGTTAGACCTTGTAGTGACATTGATATTTTTTTAAGCGGCAACACAGATTACCAAAAAGACCTCATTGCCCACTTAACTATCATTTACCTGCTGCTTCTGAGTTTTGAACAGAAAAGAATAGAATAGAAAACTTAAATTAGAATAGAACAGAAAAGAAACGAACAGAAAATTTGAAGTTTTCCTTTGTGTTGTTTCTGAGTTTTTAATAGAAAAGAATAGAAATTTTAAAATTGAGGACATGAGTTGTAATTTAAAATTTATTACATTAAAAGTTGAGGATAATATGAGAATTATAAAAATATTATTTATTCTAATTTTTTTTTTCCGTCCAAATCAGGTCAATTTTGGACAGAAAACTTTGGCATAAAAAGTGGTCAAGTTTTCCATCCATTTATTTTCTTTTCCGTTTATTAAAAAACTCAAAAACATACAAATTGAAAAAAAACTTAGATTTTCTGTTCATTTATTTTCTTTTCTGTCTATTTTTAAACTCAGAAACAGGGAGTACGGAGCAGATGTTGTTTGTTCTTCAGTTATCTTCAGTTTGTCCTCAAATTTGTCCTATTTTTCTTAAAGATTGAAATTAAAAGTTAATTGCTGACAAAGATGAAGGAGCCATCCTCGACAACAAGAAGAGAACTACCAAATACCAATAACGATGATGACGACGACATTCTTGGCTTCATCTATTTCTTTTTATTTTTCCTTTTTGCGGCGAACTTGCTTCTGCAATCTTTATTTTTTTAAATAGTATGTTTGGATTGAAATTGTAGCCGTTTGGGTCTGGGTTGGTTTAAGGGAAACGTTGGTGTTGCGATGAACTCATTGTTTGTTGAACATAGTGGTGTTTCTTTGAGACTTGTCAAGCTGTAAAGTGAAGGCCAAACTGTCAATACTACTTGTAGCTGCAAGTAAGTGGGTGTTAACGCCAAGATCTTTTCACGCATCTCAATCACGTAAGACACGTACGACCCTGCACAGTAAACACGACAATACCAAAAGCTTTACGGCTTGACCGTCAGGGGATAGCTCCAGAGTGAGAGTCAGTACAGGCGATCACAAGGTTAACAATGGAGGAATAAAAATATCTAGAGTCTTGAGAGAGAAAAATAATATCAGTTACATTTAGATTGTGTGATCCTTGCCTCATATACCCTTGGTCCGGTTTTTCGTGTCACCCACTACCAACCGACACAGTCCCCCCACTGGTGGTGACCACAGCCGACTGCATGCAGCCCACCTGCTCCATCGCATCACTATTTGCCACCGCCGGCGGATCAAGTCTAATCCTCATTAATGCATGGCAGATAACAGTCAACCATCACCTTGTTCCATCATTAACGGTCAAAGTTGGTAGTTTAGATAATTTTTGTCTAATGAATCAGCCCAACTAAGAAGCCCAATACATTTGAGACATAATAAATATAACCCAAGGGATGGACCCATGCAGGTCTGGCCCAGTACGTAAAGTATTACGGCCCAACATTGCCCCACAGTCTTTTATTAAATAAACTGTTTAATGAAAGAGTATAAAAGTCCTTGGTCCATGGAAAAAAGAAAATATTTCACTGTTCTGCATTATCTTCAGGAAATGAGAAAATATTTCACTGTTCTGCATTATCTTCAGAAAATATTTATTCTGCATTATCTTAGTCATAATATTTCTTATTTCACTGTTCTCTTCAGGAAATGAGAATATAGCTGGGACGAGTCGGGGAACTGAGTGATGGACCAGATGATAATATTAGTAGTCCTCACTATTCTGTTAAATAGTGTGACAATAATTGTAATGAGGACTCCTTTTGAGTTTGTATAGTCTCTAGTAGATAATAATTGTATTCAAACTCATAGTTATGTTTTGTCGTATTGTACACGATAATTATTTTAGTAAGTTGTATTTATATTCTGTATCATGTATCTGACGACCCAAGATGGGTGATGTATTTTCTATAAATAAAGATAAATTTTCTATAAATATCATTTTTGAATATTATGGAGTTAATTTGATATAATGTTATAGTTGTGGGTAATATTTATAAATTTTACAAAGTACGCAAGTTGTTATATAATATTCGATTGGTCGGGGAATATTCGTTTTAACAGGAAATATTCGTACAACGGCACAATCATTGGTGGACCCCACAACGGAATTATTGTCGGATTGAGAAAACGACAAAAATATTTTATTAAAAATAACGACGGAAGTTTTACCATTGTTACTGTTGAACTACTCGGTAGTAAAAGTACAGTAATACGTGTGGTTGCATAGTAACACACGGTATTGATTATTAATGCTTATGTGAGAAGTCACTCAGTTTGATTCAATTATTGTCAGTTAATAATATGAATTATTTAGCGATAATGAAGTTTTGTTTTATTCGTATTATTAACGTAATAAAACAGAAATATCTTTTTATATAAAACAGAATACTTTATTAAAGTTATTCTATAAATAGAATATATTATATTTTATTTAAAAGATTTTTCTTTAAATATGGACCGTCAGATTAAAGTAATCAATCTGGACCGTTCATGGATTAGTTACTATGCATTCTATTTTTCTATAAATAGCAGCTCATTCCTTCATTATTTCTTACGAATTCATTGAACTCTAGAGAAAGAAACTATAGAGAGAAACTATAGAGAGAGAGAAGAAAAATATTCTGATACTTAACTACTTCCTTATTTCAGCTCTTCTTTAAAACGGTAAGGGGTGTTATTCTTTCTTATTTATGAAGAGAACTGTTGTTATTCCATTTCTTATTATTCTGTTGGAATAACATGTATACGCGGTCTACCCTATACTTGGTGAAATTCTTCTATTATTCTGTTGGAACATCCTATCTGTGTGTTTTACACCGGACCTGGTTCCGTTTTTATTATTATTCTGTTAGAACATCCTGTCTGTGTGTTTTACACCGGACCTGGTTTCGTTTTTATTATTATTCTGTTGGAACATCCTGTCTGTGTGTTTTACACCGGACCTGGTTCCGTCTTGTTATTATTCTGTTGGAACATCCTGTCTGTGTGTTTTACACCGGACCTGGTTCTATTATTTATTATTCTGTCGGAATATCCTGTCTGTGCGTTTACGCCGGACCTGGTTCCATTATTTATTATTCTGTTGGAATAACCTGTCTGTGCGGTCTATCGCATGCCGGGTGATTTCTTTTGTTATTCCATTCTTTATTATACTCAGTTGGTTAAGTTTTGACTTCTATACTCCATGAAATTAGTAGAATATCCTTGATAATTACGGTTCATTCAGTATCTTTTCATGAAAATATTCTTCTAAGTATTCTTGAATTTTACTCCACAAAGCAGTATCATGTTGACAATTTGGACGTTGTTAATTCTTGGATAAATTAATTCTTGAATTTGTTTTATTGAATTCTTATATCATTGTCATCATCCTCATGTTTATAAAATGTTGAAAGTCATCTGTGGCCTGTAGTGCATAGATGGACTTGGTATGATTATGACCATGGATTATTCGGTATAATCATGACCGTAATGTTACAAATGATGTGGTAAAAGTCCTCATTGGCCCGTAGTGCATTGATGGACAGTTGTTCGCATGATCATGACCATTAATGAATACACGAATATCCTTGGCCGTAGTGCAGGGGTGATTCGATGATGTGAATTATTTTATTAAGCTGAGTCCTAGCGATAACAGTGTTGAAAAACCTTTTAAATCATAAAAGATAGTAGAGTTTATTTTCTACTTGACTCTTTTAATGGATTGCTTGTTCCGCTGCAGTTAAACTTGATGTCTATTATATTTTATCAGTTTAACATTGTTGAAGGCTAATGATAATTTATTCTGCATTATCTTAGTCATAATATTTCTTACTGGGCCAGTTGAGCTCACCCTTTCTTTCACTGTTCTCTTCAGGACATGAGAATTTAGCTGGGACGAGTCGGGGAACGGAGTGATGGACCAGATGATAATATTAGTAGTCCTCACTATTCTATGTAGTAATGTGATAAGAATTGTAATGAGGACTCCTTTTGAGTATGGATATTCTCTAGAAGATAATATTTGTATTCAAACTCGCAGTTTATATTTTGTCGTATTGTGCACGACAGTTGTATTAGTAAGCTGTATTTGAATTTTGTACCATGTATCTGGCGACCCAAGATGGGTGATGTACACTTAATTTTGGGGGCGTCACATCAACCGAACCCACTTGTGCAGTTATCACCAGTGCTCCTTTATGGGGTTCATTAGGCTCCGAAGGGTAATCCTCGTCAGTAAAGGAGATTATCGTGCCTGGATAAGGCCTATCAGTCTTCGGGAGTGTACCCGCCATTGACATGACCGAATTCAGCTATCCTCGGTGCTTCTTTCCAACAAGTTTGCCAGAAGTACCTCCAGTAATGACATCGACCACATGCCTGACTGGTTGTTCGGGAGCTGTCAATGTAGGTTGGGCTGGCTGAGCGACCTGAACAAGTCCTCTTTCATTCTGCTGAGCTTGTTGAGTTGTTCTTGCTGCGACATATTGAACTAAGGTACCACCTTGAACTTTTCTCTCTATAAAGTCCTTCATACTAGCACAGTCATTCGTATCATGACCCGAAGCTTGATGATAGTCACAGTATTTACGAGAATTACCGGCTCCGGGCTTAAGGTTGTCCCTAGGTGGTTTGTAGATGGGTTAATTTTTGATTTGATAAAAAATAACAGCCCTATCAGTGTTCAGTTGAGTGTACGTCCTATTCACCTTCTGGGCCGAAGCGGACGAACGACCTCCTCCCTGTCTCCAATTGTTGTTGTACTTCTTGGACCCTCCATCGTAGTGGTCATTATTTCCTTCATTCTTCTTCTGACCACCTTCAATTTTGTCCCGATCTGTCTCTTTCAGCCTATCCGAAGAAGGACGTTTTAAGCTGTTCATAGCCTCCTCTACCACTATATAGCCCTCCGCCTTATCGAAAGCTTTAGCAAGACTCTTCGGGTGATGAAGCATCGACTTCTTCACCAACTTTTTAGACTTCACTATGTCCAACCCGTTCTGAAATAATCCAACGGTTTGAAGATCATTAAGGTCGGTCACTTGGCCAACTGCTTCTCGAAAGCGCTTCACATACTGGCTTAAAGACTCATTCAAAAATTATCGAACTTGAGGCAATGAACCTGTTGGTTTTCCCCTTCTCTTGTTGCTCCCAAAGCGAGCATGGAACTTGCTACACAAATCCGCCCAAGATGAAACTGAATTTGAAGGAAGAGTCCCCATCCACTGTCTGGTATCTTTCTGGAGCGTCGTAATGAAGGTATGACATTTAGCAGCATCGCTAAAGTCATGGTAGTCCATCAGTTTATCGAACGCCTGACTATGGTCATAAGGATCTCCAGACCCATCATAACTTTCCATATGGGGCAACTTCTTAGTTGGATCGGCTTTCTCTTTGAGAATATCCACGGAAAAAAGAGATGCCTTCTTTCCTGAAGTATCCTTTACTTATTGGACTTCGGCCAGCTGCTTCCGAAGCTCCTTCAATTCCTTGACCAGAAATTCTATTCCTTCTGGCTGTGACAAGACTTCTTTGTCAGGAGAATTTCTCTTCTTTTGAGTCGTCTGGCCTTTATTATTCGAACCCCCAACCTTCAAAGGACTTCTCTGACGACGAGTGTCCGCAGGGTGGTGTACCCTCAGTGGACTCTCAGGAGTGCGACCTCTGGATCTGCTTTGATGATGAGCTCTATCAATATGGTGAGAATACTCAAGGCGGGGTGCCTTCTTTGTATTCTCATGTGTGTACTCCCTGGACCTTCCTCTCTGCCTGCTTCGACCCTGCTCCCTAGAACCGATAGGGTGGAGTGCCATCTTCGATCTCTGAGGAGTAGGGCTTCTTGATCTTCTTCGGTCTCGAGGTTGGCCACGAGATTCATAACCTGAATGGGTAGGTTCCTTTCCTCTTCTCTGTCCATGTGCCTCGGACTGAACATAACTGGACGCTTCATCCTTCAACTCTGCCATACGAAGCATCTGTTCGGCAATATCTTCCCTTTGTTTTAAAAGAACTTCCAAAGCTTTATCCGCTTCGTCTGCCATCTTGGCCAGCTTGGAGGCCTTATCGGCCTGACCATCCCGGTATCGGGTTCTAGACGGTGTGCCTTCTACCCGTTTCCAACCATGGACATGTCCTTTCTCAGCTGTAAAAACCAACCTTCTCTTAGCATCACCATGGGCTCTCGAACGGGAACCTTTTGAAATATGTTTGGAAACCGTGTTATCATGAGCACTTTTTGAAGGGCCTAACTGATCCTTGATAGAGACTCGCTGTATGGACGAACTAACAGCCATTGGCTGTCCCTCCGGTGTAACTGTTCTACTCCTCACCATGGATTCCAACGTAGAGCAGCTACAGTTTGTGATTGAGAAATCCAAAAACACTAGAAAAGCCCTCTTTCTAACGCCAATGTTAACGCCAAGATCTTTCCACGCGTCCCAATCACGTAAGACACGTCCGACCCTGCACAGTAAACACGACAACACCAAAAGCTTGATGGCTTGACCGTCGGGGGATAGCTCCAGCGTGAGAGTCAGTACAGGCGATCACAAGGTTAACAATGGAAGAATAAAAATATCTATAGTCTTGAGAGAGATAAATAATATCAGTTACCTTTAGATTGTGTGATCCTTGCCTCATATACTCTTGGTCTGATTTTTCGTGCCACCCACTACCAACTGACATAATCCCCCAACTGGTGGTGACCACAGCCGACTGCATGCAGTCCACCTGCTTCATCCCATCACTTTTGCCACCGCCGGCCGATCAAGTCCAATCCTCATTAATGCATGGCAGATAACAATCAACCATCACCTTGTTCCATCATTAACGATTAAAGTTGGTAGTTTAGATATTATTTGTCTAATGAATCATCACAACTAAGAAGCCCAAACATTTGAAACATAATAAATATAACCAAAGGGATGGGCCCATGCAGGTCCGGCCTAGTACGTAAAGTATTACGGCCCAACAGTGGGCATTGAGGGATTTTTTATAATTTTCGTTGTCGATAGAAAGATTATCATTGTGGTTACAAGGACTAGCGACATGGTTAAATTGCTTCTAATCAAAGTTCTTTATTATCATGATCAACGGTTGATGAGTTGGTTGTTGAAATAGTGTTTGTGACAATCGATTATTACAGATGCAGACCATATATATATATATATATATATATATATATATATATATATATATATATATATATATATATATATATATATATATATGTTACTCACCCCCTTTAGCGACGGACCGGACGACGATTCGGTCCGTCGCTATATATAGAACTGTCGTCTTAGTTTTTAGCGATGTACAACATATAGCGACGGACCGAATCGTTGTCCGGTCCGTCGCTAAAAGGGGTGAGCAAGATATGTTAGGTAAGGGGTGAGCTTAAGATCCGGACCATATATATAATACCACCATAATTGTATTTAGAGTTTGGTCCCATAATTGATACGATGTGTTGTCTCATACAAACGACGTCAATTGATATGATAATTGGTGATTTTAATTTGACACTAAAACATCGACATCCCTCTAGTGTAATGTTACTGTCAAAATTTAATTATTCGTCAAATTACTAAACAACGAACTAAAATCTTGCACAATGAACAAATAAACACACAAAAAAGTTTGACCATCGAGGTCAAAAACATTAATTACGAAGTTCTAAAATTACTCTTATGAATAAGAGTAAATAATGTGAATGTATATGCGTTCCTTGACTTGATATGTTGTATTTAATATGCCAAATGGCATGGGCTCGGATTCGGGTATCAATTATGAGCTCAAAAATTTTCATCCCAACAACAATGTCACATAATAATAGATATTTATTTTGAGGTGCACCAAAAAAAAGAAGAGAGAGACTCTCACTTTGACACTTACACCATGTTTGCATCATAAGAATTAAGTTCAAAGCGTAATAACTTATTTTTATTAAATGAAAAATATGTGTTTCACTATTTTATTGAAATGAAACGTATCATTCTTATTTTTATTAAATTTATATTTTTTAAGAAAAAGTATGAAATAACTTGTTTTGAATAAATAAATTATTTCCTTTTACATTCTATTTCATTCAATTCAATTATAAGTAATATTTAGTAATCTTATTTCTATTAAAGTATGATGGTAACGGTGATGGGTCTGACTATGGTGAGGCGACAGTGGTGTGCAGCTGTGGTGGTATCAAGGGGCAGCGACGATGTTAGTGATTTTTTGGATTTGAGTGTCGGTAACATAGATAATTAGGGATAAAAAATAAATTTTATAATATTGAAGAAGTTATTTTTATTTAAAAAATAGTCGATTTCAGTCAGATAATCTTTTGAGTAGTTTTAATTTAATTTTTTATCTTAACAATTTATCAGAAATGATTTTTTTTTTACCAAACTACTTTATGTCTCTTATCAAATAAAAGGTTGATTATTAAGATTCATTAAGATATACTATAATAAAACACCACTTAAATTTGTTTAAAACTTTATGAATAATGTTAGAGACACAAACTATTTTATAAATATTTTATAAACTGCTGATGTGGCATATTTCACCCCAGCACATTATGTAGGACCGAAGACTACATTAAAATAATTTGTTGATCAATACGCTGAGGTGGAGTATGTTACATCAGCAATTTATAAAATATTTATAAAATAGTTTGTGTACATAGAACTACTCAAACTTTATTGCCCAAGTCTACGTTCATTGCGAAGATATTCCAAAGAAAGTTGGATAAAACTAACTGCCAAATATTATTACTATTTTTAAAGTGAAAAAAAAAATAATCTTATATGCTTATTAATATCTTCACATTGTTACGAAATGTAGATGGCAAAAACGTTGATCACTTAAAATAAACTAGAAAAAATTGTGCATGATGTCGGGCCACTCTTGCTTTTTAAAATTAAAAGCATTATTATAATAGACGTATCAAGAGGGGACATGGATGGTGAAAGACTTGCAGAGTAACCAAACCCCTCATTGCTCGATGCTAAAAACACCGAAATAGTTAACATAAAATTTATTTTTGGATAAGTTGATCAATTGGTCAATAGAATATTAACACGCAGGCAATATTTTATGTGTATCAGTATTCTATTAATCAATTAATTAACTTACCAAAAAATAAACTTCATACTAATAGAATCCTAAAAAAACTATTCATAAGGTTTCAGTACATTCTTATTAAATATAAGAATATTAAATTTCAATCGAATATAACAGAAAAATTTTTAAAAAAAAAAGATTTGCAGAGTATACCATTTTATTTATGGTGGATATTGAGAATGGATAGAAAAAGTTGTCATGAGTCATGTTATATATATGACAATTAATTTATGTAGATATTAAATATAGACATGTGAATATAAGATAGATTTTAAAAATAGAAAATAAAAAAGACTAGCATACTATTATTTTAATTTTTGTTTCGCCGCTTAAAGTTTCACTTTAGTTACAATTCAATTTCGTGTGTAGACATATCACATATATATTATTTTTAATTTTATTTTATTTTATTTTATCTCTCTCATTGTATATATTTTTTATAGAATTTCAGTTGATACTTTTTCCTCGTGATGCAAAGAAAAACTTCGGCTTACATATTTATTATCGGAAATTCTTATTTGAGCTGCCATCCCTGGTAGATCATTCTCTAGTTTTTTAAGTAATAACTAGTACTCCTCTAGTCTATAATATGTAATATTCATTATCTCTAATGTGGTTGACCAACTAATATCCAAAAATATTTTTAATATAATATCTAATACAATCTTCAAGTTATAATGTTTAATTTATCCACTAAATATAAATTTATATATTATAAATTTTACTTAACTCTATCTAATTAATTAAATTATGAACTTGTGCAATAAATAACATAAATGTCAAAAAATAATAAATATTCATTTTATCAGAAAAATATAGTCATACAATTTTTGCTAATTAAATTTCCCAAAGATTAAAATTTATGTGATATATATTCAAATATATTTTATTGTAATTAAAAGGTAAACTTTTAATACTCATAAAAATTACAAATTAACGCAATAAAATTATAATTATTTTATCCAAATATTAAAATTTGCGTAAAACAAACTTATTATAATAGAGCGAATCTTATTATTTATATAAAAAAGTATTAAATTATATTAATTATTTTTCTCATATATTAAACTAAACATAAGTCACACTTAGACATAATTATTTGCCGTAAAAATGACAAATGTTGTTACTCAATAAAAGAAAAATCTATTTACAAGATAGGGGTAGTAATAAATATTATTATATTTTCTTTTATTCAATATTGCGCAAAAATATTGCCAACTGTATACTAAAAAAATGTAATCTAAATCATAAACATTCCAAAATTTGACATATACTTAAGAAAATTTAACATATAAAAATTATAATATAAAACTAAGAATTCAAATAATAATTTTTTGACTTGAGCATTAGAGAGTTCTAAAGCCTAACTTTAGTGGACTTTTTACAGGTTTTTATGTGAATTTAAGGCAATAGTTTGAAGGTTGTTTGATTAACGCGTCATAAGTAGTTACAAAATCAACTACAATTGTTAGAATTCGAGTTTAATGAAGTTTTAAACACGAGTTTTTAAACTAGAATTTAAGTATTTTTCATTTATCATTTAAAATGAAACTATATATAAATGTGTTATAATCAATGAGTAAATTACAAAAATAAGTATTTAAAAGTTCAAATCTATGAGATAATGAATGGGAAATTTATTCCTAAATCACACTTAAAAATGATAATAAATACTTGTTGGGAAGTTAATGTCTCACATTGGTTAAAAACTAAAAATTAATTGAATATATATACAATTAGTTTAGTTTGCTATTGGGTTTGTCGTTTGCGCCCTAAGACTTGGTTTGGGTTCACGCACGCCGCTTCTCCGACATGTGCGGGTTTGGCTCGGGCACGGGTTGTAAGTTTAGGTCATTGTATATATATTTTTTGAAAAAAAAATATTCAATTTGCTTCATTCCTTTAATTTTATTTATTATGAGTAAACGAAATTGTGTCGTTTTGAGAACAGATGTAAAAATATCAATTTCCTATATACATATTCCTAACCATTATTACACTATTTAAAATAAAATAAGTTTACCTTAGTTTCAAATATTAAGATTGTTAAACGTTAAAATTTGTTTGCCTATAGAATCACCGAACATCACGCAAAAATCTGCATAAGGCTTGGGAAATGTAATTTATAAATTGTTATACCACCTTGCTATAACTCGCCCGAGACCAATTAAGAATAAGAGTCTTGATTAGAGTTAGGTCTGATAAAATATAGTTATGGGTTGATTTTGGTTTTTAAAATATGGTTATTGGTTATGGTTACATTTAAGAACTAAAATCATATTAACCATTTTTAATATGGGTTATGTGGATTGGAACCATATGGTTATGGTTCAATTATAAGTCGACCCATATTTTAAATTTTAAACATACCATTATTAGAATTCAATTAAATAAATTATTATTAGATATATCATTTATACATAATCACTAAATATTAATTTTTTTTGGAGGGAGTGAAGATGGGGTGAGTGGTGTATACATAATCGCTTAATAAATTTTTTTTGGGAGAGAGTGTTGGGTGGGTGGGTAGGTGGGTGGGGGTAGGATGTGGGGGTGGGTGAGAGTATACATAATCGCTTAATATTATTTTTTTTTAGAGGGAGTGTTGGGTGGGTGGGTGAGGGTAGAGGGTGGGTGGTGTATACATAATCTCTTAATATTAATTTTTTTGAGAGGGAGTGGTGGGTGGTGGGTGGTGGGTGGGTGCGTGGGGTGGGGTAGGGTTGGGACTGGGACTGGGGGGGGGGGGGTAGGGGTGGGGTGGGTGATGTATACATATTATTTTTTTAGGTTTGGGTGGGTGGGGGTGGGGGTGGGGTGGGGGTGGGGGGTTGGGGGTGGGATGAAGAGTGGGGTAGGGGTAAGGGACGTATACATAATCACATAATATTATTTTTTTAGGTAGGATAGGGGGTGAGGAATGTATTCATAATCTCATAATATTATTTTTTTGGGTGTGGGTGTGAGTGTGAGTGTATACATAATCACATAATATATTTTTTTTTGGGTGTGGGTGGAGGTAGGTGGGGTGGAGGGATAAGATGTGTATACATAATCACATAATATTATTTTTTTGGGTGGGAGTGATGGTGGAGTGGAGTGGGGGTGGGGGTGGGGGTGGGGGTTGGGAGGGGTGGGGGGGGGTAAGAAGTGTATACATATTCACATAATATTATTTTTTTAGGATGGTGGTGGGGGTGGGGGTGGGGTGGGCGGACGGGGGTGGAATGTATATATAATCACATAATGTTATTTTTTTTGAGATGGGGGGTAAGAGGTGTATGCATAATCACATAATATTATTTTTTTGGGTGGGGTGAGGGTGAGGGTGGGGGGGGGGTAATTGAGCTTTTTGAATATGTAAATATGGGTAGAAAGAATTTTTGATTTGGATTTAGAATAAAATATGGATCAAAAAATGGTTAACCGGGTTGGACCTATATTTTTTTAAAAAAATATGGTTCCAAATTTTATCCAACCTAAATAAATAAAAATAATTAACCAATCCATTTAGTTCTAATTAATATGGATTGACCCGATAATTAACTAACTATATTGCCCGGTCTAATTTGAGTTTCCATAAAACTGAAATTCCTATAATTGGATAGAATCTTTTCCTTTTGAAGATAGAAAACTAAATAAGACAATAAATCATAATTAATTTGGACTTTAATCATTTTAAAACATCAAGTCTCCAAATAATTAAAAGGAAGGCCACGTGGCACAGACTTGAATTTGGACATCGATTATGGGGTACAAAAATCTCTTCCAAACAAAGTTCATAAATATTACTCTTTTTTAAAAAAAAATTAAACTTTAAGATGTGGAATTATATTATTTTTTTATATGATATGAAATTATATGTATTTGTAGAATCTAAAAAATGAGTTAGGTGAACATTATTTTCATATGTATTTTTGATTTTTTTATATGATTTTTTTTACATAAAAATGAGACTCATTGGATAGTTATGAGTGACAAAAAATAATATAAAAATATTAAAAATACATATGAAAATAGCAATTACCATGAGTTATATAGTTGTTTAAAATATAAATAAATAAAAGAATTATACCGCTAAACATTAAACAAATAAAAAAAAAAAAATGAGAATGAAGAAGGAATAACGATTGCCATCATCGTAATTACTATCTCAGAACAGGGTACGTGTGGAAAAAGAGGAAAAATCTGATCGTTGCCTTTAAATAGGATGTGCCTCAATTTGTCGGCCGTTACAAATCTACAAAGCGAAACAAGAGAAAATCACGTGAAGAAATCAGTGTAAAGCAAGAAATCAACTGAATAAGCCAGAAATTTCTTATAGGAAGCACCAACAAAGAAGTATTAATCACTCCTGTAAGTTTTACTTCTTAAACCAGTATTAAACACTTCACTCCTGTAAGTTTTATCCCTTAAACCCTAAACGCTGTTTAGTGCTTTAGTTGAGAGGAATTTTTACGATTTCGTGTTATATGTTTGGTACTCAAGTAACTTTGATCAATGGTTGGATTTTTTTGATTGTTTATGTATACTGATTAAGAATAAAAGTTATAATTTGTTCTATTTTCTCTTTTATTTTGAAGTCAATTTTTTCAATTAAGTCAATTGTTCCCCCAAATTTCTGCGTTGGTTAAGTTAATTGTTAGAAACTAAAGTTTTTGGTTAACCCTAGTCTTTAATTTTTTTTTTCTTTTGTTTTAATTTTTGCTTGATTTCTTTTGCATAATTTACAATTTCTATAACAAGGGTATAATTCAAGAAGGGTTTTGTAATGATCAAGAAGCAGAAACAGAATGATTAAGAAGAATTTAGGGAAAAAGAGTCAGAGATTGGAATAGAGGGAGAGAACAGTTGGAGAAAAATAGAGAGAGCAGATAATTGGGGAAGAAACAGATTTTTATTCGTTAATTTCTTACTGCAAAGTATGGATTGGATTCAATACAAATACTCTCACCTCAGCAAATGTGAGGAATCTGAGCACATGCTCCTTCCTCATGCCTAACACCTGACTCTAACAGAAAGAAATGGAAAAGGACAATAATGACCTGAATACTGCAATTAAAAGACTAAGATACCCTCCTATCTAACTGACTTAACTAACCAACTCCATTCCTTACATTCCTTTCCCCTTGAAAAAGGGCACTTTTCCTCAAGGGTGGAATTGAGGAAACCTCTTGTGCAGTTGATTCTAGCTTTCCCATGTAGCCTCAGAAGGCAGGGGAAAGCTGCATTATTCCTTTGTACCCCTGGAGTTTGTAAGCTACTGTACCAACTCTGTCCTCTACCAGGAATGATCCATAATATTTAGGAGTCAATTTTCAATGTTTGGATCGTGTCAATGAAGTTTGTTTGTAAGGTCTATGAAATCCATATAAATGTCGGTCCAAGGTATCTTTGGAATGGGGAGGGGTTGTAGCAATCCTGGGGAAGCTACAGTTTCATGCTTTTGTTGTTGACGTATGTCACATTCTTTCATAAAAGCAGTGACATCCTGTCTCAAGATAGGCCCAACAGAAGAACTTGTTGATCCTTTCAAAAGTACCCTTAATGTTTGAGTGTCCTACAATAGGGGAACTATGGAGCTCAATTATGAATTTCCTTTTTAGGTCTAAATCTGGTCCTACCAACAGCTTGTATTGAAATTTGGCGTTGGTATTGACTTGCAGTTGAATTATAATATTCTGCAACCCCTCATCCATCTCCCTGGAATGTGCTATCTCTTGTACCCAATTGGGAGACACTGAGGTCATCACTTTACAACCTTCCCATGCTCTCCTAAGTGATGGTCAAACAATGGCTTTGGAATGTGGGCTCCCCTACTTCTCTAGATAAGCTATTAACCACAATATTCTTTTTGCCCTTCTTATATGTTATCTCATAGTCAAGCCTCATCAATTTGGTGATCCATTTTTCTTCCTTTGATCCAATAAATATTTTAGGTTGTGGTGGTATGTCTTGATATTAACTTTGTTTCCCAGCAGATAATTTCTCCATTTGTTAACTGCATAAACCACTACCATTGACTACTCATATGTTGACCACATTTGAGGTTCTAAATCTATACTTAAATAGGCTATAGGCCTTCCTTTTTGCATTAGCACTGTCCCAATGCCAAAGAGTGAGACATCTGTTTCCAACACAAAGGGTTCATTTAAGTTTGGCATAGCAAGGGCTGGAGCCTGTGTTGCTTCAGTGGCTTTGTCATTCTATATGAACTTGTCCTTCTTCAATAAATCAGTTAGGGGCTTACTTATTACTCCATAATTTCTTATAAACCAGTTAATCCTAGAAATCTCCTCAATCCCTTTATATTGACTAGCAAAGGCCAATATATGTTGTGTACCAAAGACACATTTACTTCTTTTGGCAAATTGGCAATGGTCTTGTAATAACTGTATTGTCGATCTCAAATGCTCCAAGTTTTCCTCATAACTTTTACTATAAACTAGTATATCATCAAAAAATACTAGTACAAATTTTCTTAAGTATGGTTGAAATACCTTTTTCATCAAGGTCTGGAAGGTGGTTGGGGCATTAGTGAGCCCAAAAAGCATCACTAGGAACTCAAAGTGGCCATTATGAGTCCTTAAAGCTGTTTTTGGTATATCATCCTTGTTGACTCTAATTTGATGGTATCCATCTAGACCTCAGATCCAATTTAGAGTACCAATTGGAGCCATGTAATTCATCAAGTAACTCATCAATTGTTGGAATGGGGAATTTGCCCTTAATTGTAATGTTATTCAGTGCTCTATAATCTATGAACATTCTTCAGGTTCCATCTTGCATCTTAACTAAGAGAATTGGGAATGCATAATGGCTATTACTAGGTTGGATTATATCATTATTCACTGGTTGACTACACACCTTTAATCTTATGTGGTGATCTCAGGTTCTAGTTGCAATCCTTTTGACTCTTGAAAAACCACATAAAAGTCTTGCAGCAAATTTTCCATCTGAGGACATTTCCCAATGGTAGAATCAGTCACATGTTTTTCACTGCTACTGCCCTGGTCCGCTTTCTATATTGTGTTCTCTTCTTCTCCTTGGTATATTCCAAACAGATAACCAAAATACCCATGAGTTGCAGAGTTCAACACCTTCTTGAACTCACTAGAATTCATAAGTTGGGTAATTGGGACTACCACTTGATCAGATTCACCTTGTATGGACCAAGGCAAATTTGGGCGGTGTTGATGACTAGAGACCTTAAATCCATTTGCAACAGTCACAGTGATGGAGTTGGTTTCCGTCATTGTAGCTTTGATTCTATTAGTTGCATGGGAATCCATGCGAAAATTATTTTTGGGGGGGTTCAATGATATATTAAACAATTGTGCAACACCATAACATATTTCATTTAAGTAAAATGAAAAAATTTTCTTGTCCAAACAAGAAACAAAAATAATGTTTTTGCTCATAGCAGACACATAATAACAATCCTCTAATTCTAATACTAGCCTAGTGGGCAAAGATAAATGATAAGTTCCTACGGCTAGTGCAGCAACTTTTGCTTCATTCCCAACTCGTAGGTCAACCTCTCCTTTCGCTAAAGTCCCACTCCTTAGGAGTTCCTGCATATTAACACATTAACATATATACTTGAATCAGAAGTCACACTTCCTTTCTTTTTCTTCAGTTCTTCTAAATAAGTATGTCAATTTCTCTTCCAGTGTCCAGGTTTTTCACAGAAGTGACAATCACCTTCTTTAGCCACCTCGCCTTTAGGTTTTAAAGCATGTTTGGTTTTGGAATTGGGTTTGACACCAGATTTATATCCTATCTTCTTCTTGCCTTTCCCCTTTCCCTTAGCATTCTCCTTTTGCACCATCATTATGGGAGCGGGTCCTGCCTTTTTTATGTTGTTCTCAGCAGTTCTCAACATGCTCAAAAACTCAGTAAGTGGTTTCTCAATTTCATTCATGAGGTAATTCATAACACATTGAGAGTAGCTGCTGTTCAAAGATTGCAAAATAAGATCAGTTTGGGCTTTTGGAGTAATCGAAAAACCCAACCTATCAAGGTACTCAATATACCTAATCATTTTCAGCACATGTGGACCAACTGGATCACGTTCACCCATTTTGCAGTGATACAACACTTTGCTTGTATCATACCTCTCCTGTCGAGCATGCCCTTCGAACAATTTCTTGAGATGCTCGATCATCTCATAAGCATTCATTAACTCATGTTGCTTCTGAAGCTTAGAGTTCATAGTTGCTAGTATGAGACAACTCACGTCTAAAGCATCATCTTGATGCTTCTTGTAAGCATTATGCTCTACACGTGGTCCAGTGTTAGCTGGTGCTGCAGGAATGGGCCCATCAAGGACATATAGCTTGTGCTCTTGTTTGAGGGCAATCCTCAAGTTCCTATGTCAGTCTAGAAAATTAATTCCACTCAATTTTTCCTTGATCGTAGTGAAAAATTATTTGTGTTGTTTGCCATTGATATCTACAATTTATAAGTGCAAAAATAATAAGTCAAATTGCAGAGTTTTTGATATTATGTAATTGATAATAGTACATTCAAAATATACCTCCCACTATTTTATTCAAATTAATAGCCCTCACCATTAATTCGAAAAATATTTTCTATTAAATCTTTCTAGTGAGCCAAGATCCATATTTCATTATGCCTTAAGTTAGCTTTGGCTAATCTCTCAAAACAGAATTATTTAGGTAGACAACTCCTTGTTAATTATATTATATATAACTATTGGATAGTTTGGTGAACAACATTTGTTTATAGTCGATCTAATGGTACTTACCAAACTCTATGCCTCTAAGTCCACAATCCTGTTGAGATAACTTAGTTAAGTCGGGCGCAATAATTTTAACAGTTTGGATATCACAATTATCCTATCGCATCTTACCAAGATAAATAGGGTACTTTGCTTTGGCAAACTTACATCTATCGAACAAGGTCTTGACGAGTGTTATTCATTGAAAGACATCTGATTTAAACTTAATAATTTTATGAGGGATTTTATTAATTAATTTAGATCTCACCAATTTTAATCTTATTAAGCATGCACATTATTTATCATATCATATCGTATACAAGCATAAATAAAGTGCAAAATAAAATGTGTCGCAGTTATGGTCCAATCCTCTGTCAATCTTTTCAAGCTAATGAAAAGATTGAAGGTCAGTCTAAGGTGGTAAGAGATCTTCAAAATAGTAGCTTCCTTGGACCTTCCTCATGCATGTGTCTCCTCTCCATCATCATCTTTATCTTGTCATCGATTATCACATGACATAAAGAAACCTCGAGTTACATTTGAGGGGATTTAGATGAGAAGAGAATATTACATCAGAATTTATAGAAAGGCATGACATGCAATAATCATAATTATATAGCTTCAAGTATGTGATTTGAACATGAGATCATATAATTACAATTAGTATCATTGCTCTTAAATGTCCCTAGTCGAGTATCATTGTTAATGGGACAACAATGATACATTGAGACTAGTATGTGGATTGACTGATTGCCAAATCTCATTGGTCATAAATATATGAGATATTAAGTCAATACATAGGTATATGTTAGAGAACAATGTACTGGACAAACCCACCATGAGAATTCTACGTGGAGCATTATGTAAAGTGTCATTAGCAATTCTCATAGTGACAATGATATAATGATCCTCCGACCTGAAATCACTATATTACTACACGGGAATTTATGTACTTTGATATCATCAAAGGTCACCTTTAATAGGGTGGATAATAAAGGTGATTATTGGGTACATCATGAATCGTGTGAGGAATATGAGTGATCTAGAAGGAATTTAACCCTTCTATATATTAGGGGTGATATTCATAGGCCTCTTGATATTGAGTATGACTATGAAATGCATGGTCATGTTCAAATAGTTATTTGTTTCATATAGTCTACTCATTGATCAAGAAAACTCAGATTAAATTATGAAGAGTGTGACACATTCCATTCCTCGAGTTTAATCTAGGATGTCAAAGTTAAAAGGATTAAATTACATTGAAACATTGGTCACGAAAATGTTGCATCGAATCACCGATCTTATTATTACTTGGGTAGCAGTGATACATTACTAGATACCGCTCATTGTTTATAATTTTATAATATGATTTTAAGATTATTGCCAACGTAATAATAACCTATAGGGTCACACACTTAGAACGTAATTAAAAAGGGAATTAATTTAAATTGTAAGGATTTAAACATGTCAATATGATTGATAGTATTTAAATTACAAATTTAAATTAATAGGATAATTTGTATATATGTATATTAATTAAGTAAGACTTAATTAAGATATAATGTATATAAATTCGGATTTTACATTTCTAATGGGATTAGGTTTTGGTTAATTCCTTTTGACTGCTATATATATATATATGATATATCATCCGTTTTATATAGGGATAATATCATAAACCTAAACCCTAGCCGCTCTTAGAGAGAGACTAGAGAGAAAAGTTTTAGAAAATCCAGATCCTTGGTGGCTAGTATCGCGGCTCTCTTTGCAGCAGATCGTGTGACGATTCGCGGGGCGTTCGTGTGGATACTGTAGAGGCGCAGTTCTGTTTGATTGCGTTGAAGATTTGAAGTTGTTCCAGAATTTTTTCCATCGTATCCATTCAAGCTCGGATAATCAGTAAGAATCTAATCCTCTGAATTAATATGTTTTCACATGGATCCTATTTTAAGGTTTCGAAAATTGTTTTGAATTAATATGTTTTCACACTTTTCACATGGATCCTATTTCCATACGCGATTCTTCAATTGTTGGTTCGCTACTTGCTGACTCAGAGTTTGACATTTCTAATGCTTTTAAGTTCACTTGCAGTTCTATTTTTCCACATACCTCTTTCTTGGGCTTTAATTTTCAAGCTGGAGTTAGGAAGTGGTGGAGAAGCATTAGTCATTGGTCTATCATAGTGGGTGAAGGGTTAAAATAGTAAAATAGTGTTATTTAGTTATTTTATAAAAATTAATTATCAAACATTATTTTTTCATTCAGATACAATTTTAGACATATACTCTATATTATTCAGATGTCTAAACTATTCAGATCTTAACATTCAATTTTATCAAACACAACCTAAGATACCCTCCTAACTAACTGACTTAACTAACCACTCCATTCCTTACAGGTTTCTAAAAATTTTAGTAGGTCTTGGGTGTTCTTGTTTGTATGACATTTACAAGTTCAGTAGGGGCTTATTTTTAATAAGGAAAGAGTTAAACATTTAAGAAAAAAAATTAGAGATAATTATATTGAATGAATAATTTCACATTCCTGAAATATTTAGGGTTTGTGCATATGTTCTTGGCATAACTTTGCAGTGTATATTTCTTTCAATTATGTCGTTTTTAAAATATTTGATGCCCTGGTTGCATTGCAACAATGCAACTAGGGTGGGCAAAAAATTCGGTATTTTCGGTTTTTGGTCAAACCGGACCGGGCCGAACCAGTCGATTCGGGACAAATGGGTACCAATTCGGTAACGGTACAGGGAACCAGTACATACCGAATATTTGTTACCTGGATCGAGTAGGGGCAAACTTGTTCGGTATTTACCGGACTGAACCGAATCGGTTATACTGGATACATTAGTAATTTATTAATTTTATTCTCAAAGCTCTATTGCTCTGTCCCTTTCTCACTTCTCTGTTCAACCAAAACCTTCACATCTTCCTTTTTAAGTTTAGACATGTCCATCCAGAGCCGAAGGTATAGTTTGTCGGCAGTCTCCTTCGCCTCCCAATCTCGCCTGATCCCGCCTCCGATGCCGCTGCGAGCCCCGGACAGACCCTCCATGGCTCCATCAGGTACAAATCTAGCTCCATTAGAATCAATCAAGTCCCAAAAAGTGATTAAAGGCAAAATTTCTAACTGAAATATTCAAAAATCAATGGATTTTGTGGCAAACAAAATATTGTTGCCTTTCGTCCCTTTCCCATCCTGTACCTTACACAGAAGTTAACCTTTAATGTTAGGTCAATTGTGTCGGCCTGTCTCTCTATACACACACGGTTTTATCCCAGCTGGCTATTGAAGTGGCAGTTGGTTATATTATTGCAATTACGTTCTGTATGAGCTTTGAAACATCTTGGAGATTAAACCAAATTGACTTTTTTGCAATATTCTTCATTAGCTGCTAGTACTCCTTCCGTTCCAAATTATATGATATTTATTGACTTTTGAAAGTCAATTCGAGACAATTTCAAACTTAAAATTACGATGACTTGCTGAAAATTATGAAACAATAAAACGAGTAATATTTTTTAAATAGTTTGCAATATCATCATTGTATTGATTAAAATTAAAAGAATTTATGTAAATTTTGAGTTTAAAAATCTCTTTAAGTTGACTTTATAAAGTCAACAATGATCAAATAATATGGGACGAAGATAGCATATTATTTCTTATTAAGAACCGAGAAAAGGGAGGCAAAAGAAAAATAAGTTTATTTTTTCTTATTACAGTTCCTGTCTTAGTATATTTACCTTTCATATTTCTTTAATTAAAAGAATTACATTGGTATTACTGAAACCAATCAGTAGTCACGGCGTTCACCTGGAACCTGGAATCATGTTGGTGATATTTATCAAATTGAATCTGTTTACATGTTTAAAAGCTCAGCTTTTCTGGTTCTCTGTCGCACAGATCATTGAAGATTTTTGCCTGCAAAAAGCACACATGGCAACACATTCTGGTCACTTCATTCAAGATCAGAATTTATATGTTCAACTCGATGGTATGTTACATATATATGTAGCCACTCATTACTATGAACAAGTTATTCGCTAGGTCTAGCTTTCATGAGAAATAACTAGTATGAGCTTGTCTTAATAAGATTATATCTACCTTTCAGGAGCTTCTGTTAGGGGAAAAGCCAATATATCCAAGGTACAGAAGAAAGGTGGAGGCCTTGGTGGGAGGAAAGCACTTAATGATATATTGAACCCAGGAAAGCCTTCGGCACTTCAGCCATCAAGGAAACACAATTCCTTGAATGTGATATCTACTGGGGAAGATCTTTGTGTTTCTAAGACTAATAAACTTTCCGTTGGGGGAAAGATTAATGTTTCTAAAGCTCCAGAGAAAGCTCAAGTTGGTGGCAGGAAAGCGCCAAGTGACCTCACAAACTCGGGGAAGCCGTCTGGGCATCGGGTATTAAAGAATAGTCAGGGTAAGAAATTGATCGCTGTTGTGGAAGAAGACAAGCTTCCCAGTGCTGTTGCAGAAGAACGTTTTCTGCACAACCATCAGAAATGTATCAAAGCTCAGAGAAAGGCTCTAGATATGGATTATTTTTGAGGACAGTTGGTCTAGATGATGGTAAAAACAGAACTGCTGCAGTTTATCCAAACTTGAGCTATAATTTGTCTTTCATTATACGGAATATTAACTTAATTTTATCTCTGTCCAGATATTTCCACGCAGTTAGCATCATCTCCAAGGGCTTTTCTATCAAACTCAAAGGTCAGTATTACATTCTTTAAGTTCCATTTTATATTATTGCCTTTATTTCATGAAATGAAAATTTATTTTGTTTTGTTTCAGCCGGAGTGCACCATGAAGCATCTGATAATGGAAGATGTATCAGAGCTGATGATTGAAGACCAACCTCCTGATTACAGGAAACTTGGGCTTCAGTCAGCAGTTTGTGGAAGTCCAAACTCACCAAATCCATATATGCTGCACTGGAAGGACTACTACAGCAGCTTCCCTGATTTCATCTTGATGGAGAGTCCTTAACTGGCAAAGCATCCGCGAGCTCGCATGAGGAGATGAGATTAATTGATGATTTTGCAGAGATTATTCAACGATAATTTCCTTAACGTAGTAGTGCATTACGTCCTAGTTAATATTTATATTGCTCAGTCATTTAGTGACTGGTTGCAGATTTTTTTTTTGGTTTACTCTTTGTTTAGCACTTTGATATTGGCTTTTGTAGTGATTCGCTGGTATTAGAACTTAATATTAGTACTTCACTACTTCTTTGATTTGATTTGATGTATATTACGGATACAGTTATACTCCCATGGCCTAATGTTTTTGTCTCATTGTCTGTAATCGAGCCTATATGGGGGTTGTCCAGCCAAGTAGTACAGTGGTTTCCAATATTGGGACTGGGGTCAGGCCCATGTTTTTCAACAATATAACTACATAAGCTATAATGGACGAATCAAATAGGGTGCGAGGTAATAAAGTTCAGTTAAAACATTAATCAGCTTCAAACAGATTGGCAACCCTGCAAATCATTCAATCTAATCACCACGTGTCTTGGAGTTGCTAATAATTACTTCAAGCTTTTTGGACTGGGTAGTTCCTTAAACAAAACTATGTCGATTATTGTTAAATGGATCTGATTAGCATGAAGTTTATTTTTTGGTAAGTTGGTCAATTGACTAATAGAATACTGACACATATAGAGTCTCGTCTGCGTGTCAGCACTCTATTGATCAATTGATCAACTTACCTAAAAATGAACTTCATGCTAACCACTTCCTTGTTAAATAGACGCAATGACTTGATCGATAAATCAATATAACATTTATTAATTAATGCGTCTATTCTAAACAAAAATGAACAATTTTTTTTTAGATAATTGGGAGTTTTCTAACTGCAGTCGAACTAATCTCCATGAACATGAGCCAGTCTTTTTATATGGACTTACGTCTGCGTCCCCGTGGTCACATGAACCATTTCTGGTCTTTACATATATTTTCTAAATAGAAAATAACCTAGCAATCTAGTCATTCGTGTCACAATATTTTTTTTAAAAAAATATTTAAAATAATCCGGGTCAAATCTCGAGTCTGGAACAAATCTTTGATCAATCGAATCAAATCCATCCAAATAAGGTCTTAAATCACTGACCCAATAATATCTTCTTGGGTCATCTTAGCCCATCACAGGCTCATCCAAAAAGTCATGAGTGAATGTACTATTTGTAGTAATTTATTTCCTTATATACAGACAAATTTTTCCTCCATATCTTTCGATGTGAGATCGAGGTGTTACAAACTTCCTCACTTAAATTTCTAACGTATCCATCAGAACCGATCACACACACAGTCCACAGATCTTTGTCTTTCTAACCGTTGTGGGATAATATCGGTTGGCTTCGTGTCTCCGCCTCAGGACCTCCTTCTCTCCATTGTGGGTTAAATACCACCAGCCTTCGTGTCTCAACCTCCGATCAATCGATCGAATGACCTGGCCCGAACTTTTCGAGAATCGGCTCTAATACCATATAAAATAAACCGGTCAAATTTCGAGTCCAGGATAAATCTTAGGTTTTCCAAGTCCAAATCAAATTAAATCCATCCAAATAAAACATTAAACCACTGACCCAATTATATTTTTTTAGGCCATCTTAGCACACCACAAGCTCATCAAAAAGCTTGTGACTGAATGTACTATTGGTAGTAACTTATTTTCTTATATGCAGATAAATTTTTCACGATTTGGGATTGGGGTGTTACAATACTACTATCTCATTTCTAAATTATAAGATCACTTTTAATTTTTGAAAGTTAGTTTAAACATTTTTAAACTCAAAATTAGCATAATCTATAAAACATTATGAAATAATAAATCTTACTAAACTTTTTACATAATTTACAAAATTATCATTTTAATGTTTAAAATTAAAGTAAAATATGTTAATTTTAGTTTGAAAAATCTTAAATTATTTTTTCAAAAGTAATAATAATCTTATATTTTTAAACTGAGGGAGATAATTATAAGCACATTAAATACAATTTACAAAATATGATTACTGTCTTTGGGCCTCTTGTTACATAGCCCATTATCAGACACACAACTCAACACAACACTATTCTCCTCAAATCAAACCTCATCTCTTAGTTGTCGAGTCCGAAACCGAAGTTCTGTCGATCACTCGCCCTCTCGTCTTTCTCACTGTAGTGGACTAAAATGGGCGCTCTTAGGCTGCCCTCTCTCACCTCCATCTTCGCCACCTCCTCCGCTGCGCGAACTCCTTTCTTTTATCTGCGGAACCACAGTATCCGCCTTCCTCTACGGAGCTTCTCAGCCGCCAATATATCCACCGCCGAAGTGGCGGATCCGGAGATCGAAGAGCGTCGCGAAAATAAGAAGGCTGGAGTGATAGCACCTAGGTCTCAGGATTTTAATGCTTGGTACCTTGACATCATCGCAAATGCTGAGCTCGCCGATTACGGCCCGGTTCGCGGTACTATGGTTATCCGACCATACGGTTACGCTATTTGGGAAGCAATTCAGGTACCATTTCTTTCAATTTTGTGCTTTTACTTGTATTTTATTTATTTATTGTAAAGTTGATAGCTTGAATTTGATGAATTTGCAGGATTATTTAAATGTTAAGATCAAGGAGACTGGTCATAGTAACATGTACTTCCCACAGGTATGTTCTTTTCCTCTCTCAATATTTTTTAGATATATGTGTATTTTGTTGTAATTGTGCGATATAGTGGTTTTTGTTTGCTAAATGAAAAAGAATTAATGTAAATCAGAAGGGCTAGATAGACGGAGAGATTTTAGGTCATGAATTAGAGTTCAATTTTGTTTTCCTTGCAGTCAAACTTCTGTGTAAATATGCTTTTTAGCCAAATTTTGGTTGTTAATAAAGGAACTTTTTTGTGCTCGAATTGTTCTAGACAAAACTGAAGAACGGGAAAAAAGATAAATAATACCAGCTAGAATCTGGTTATTATTATCACGGCACTGATTCCCCCTTTGACTAATTGTTCAATCTCTTGAAATTTGGTTACTAAATTATCGTTATCTGTCATCCATATATCAGGTTAATGTGCAGTGGGATGTAGTTTACTGAACTGTATTTATTTACTATCCCAAAGATTCTTAGCAGTCACATTCTGAAAGAAGCTGTTTGTATCAGAGCTGGTACTTCATAGTAGAATGTGAATGATATGTTGAAAACACGATTTTACTGATTTTTTACTTCATAATGGCTCTGTTTATCTAGATTGCACATGCAGTTCTTTGATGAGCAATCTTATATTGGTTGCAGTTTATACCATACTCATTCATAGAGAAAGAGGCTAGCCATGTTGAGGGATTTAGTCCAGAATTAGCCCTTGTGACAATTGGTGGAGGGAAGGAACTTGAAGAAAAACTTGTGGTACATTTACTAGTCAACGATAATTAACTCTTTTTCCCCCTTTCTATTTCATTCCTTAGTTGCCATCACAGTTTTTCCTATTTTAATTTAAAATTTTAAGCTGCTAGGTTAAATTGATGTTGCTGGTTCAAGTTTAAAATGTTTTGACCTGCGGTTTGACTTTGATTGCCGCACTTCGTGAGGTTCTGGCAGGTTCGACCTACTAGCGAAACCATTGTAAATCACATGTTTACTCAGTGGATTCAAAGTTATCGTGATCTTCCTCTAATGATCAACCAGGTGCAACTAGTGATATACTGATATCCTTTTTTGTTGGCTGCTGCTTTGTTCTGATTTGTTGCTTACTATCTTTCTCCTTCCTGTCATATGATATGTTTAGTGGGTAAATGTCACAAGATGGGAGATGCGCACTAAACCCTTTGTGAGGACGCTTGAATTTCTTTGGCAGGAGGGACATACTGCTCATGCCACTCCAGAGGAGGCAGAAAAAGAGGTTTGCATCTTGTTTACGCGAAGTGCATTAATTAGAGATTTAGGATGCCATATATATTTTTTCTTTCCTTTCCACGTAACAGTTTAAGGCTTCTAAACTGCAGGCATTACAGATGATTGATGTCTATACGAGATTTGCTTATGAGCAAGCTGCAATACCTGTTATTGCAGGTCGAAAATCCAAGGTTGAGACGTTTGCCGGTGCTGCCAAGACGTATACAATTGAAGCTATGATGGGTGATCGTAAGGCCTTGCAGGCTGGAACTAGCCACAACCTAGGACAGAACTTCTCTCGTGCTTTCGGAACACAGGTCAATGACTTAAGGCTTTGATGTTGAGCTTAGCTAATTGAGGTTCACTAGACATCCTGCTACTTGGCACTCTAGTTGTTTTTCTTCAGAACTAAAAAAATATTATAAAATAAAATTCTTAATGACAGTGGGCCCAGTGAGAGAGGAATAAGAGGAAAGAGGGGGAGTTGAGGTGAAGGGGTGGGTGAGAATATACTTTCAGCAATTGGTGTGGGATAACCGCTAGTCCTTGATAACGAGAGAAGGGTTTAAAGAACTATAGGAACAAATAAACTCAATCATAAAGTAGGACTCTTCAAGCACCTTCATGATAACTTCATTTTCATTCAGTTCTTAGTTACTGATTATTATTGCTCAAAAGATAATTGCCTTCTCTCTTGTTAAGAGTATTTGACCAGTTTATGATTAGGACATAAGATCCATGTATTGGTAAAAACATTTTTTTATCATGGTTAAACCAGAGCTGCCTAGAGTGTATAGACTTTTTTAATCTTCTACTTGTAGCCTTAGTATGAAGGGGACCTCATGTTTTAAAGATGCATTATAAGTACTTATTATTTCATTTGAATTTTGTTTAATGATCTCAGTCTGGCCAGTCTGTCCAGTCACTAGTATTGATCTGCCCCCTTCTTATTGTTTTTAACTATTTGTGAGCCACTTAATCACAGTGACATTATGCCTGATCTGTGTGTTTGAACAGTTTGCTGATGAAAATGGACAAAGGGAGCATGTATGGCAAACATCATGGGCTATAAGCACTCGTTTTGTCGGTGGTATCATCATGACCCATGGAGATGACGCTGGTTTATTGCTCCCCCCAAAACTGGCACCTATCCAGGTACCTGGATGTCTTCTACTTGTAGCTTATCTCAGGATTAGTTAGTATTTGTTGATGATTAGCTTCTGCTTACCTACATATGACTTGAGACTGTCATAATTTTCTTTTGCACTTCAAACGTTTGGGAAGATTTGCCGTCTCATTTTTTATAAATGCTCGACAAAAACTCATCATTGCTCATGTTGATTGGTAAATGGAGGAGACATGTGATTGTTTAATAAAATTTCTGTCTGTTATTGTAATGGTTGTGTGTTGAAGACTAATCAGAATATATTCTTGTGAAAAAATGTGTCAGTTTTACCTTTAATATCTTGTTTTCATGCTGCTTGACTTTTGAATATCATGTCTACAACATACGCAATTTCTGAGAAATATTCACCTTTTGGAGAAAAACTAGTTGACTATTTAATTTGAGCTTACAACAAAAAGAAAAAAAATGTTTTTTTCCCTTGTATACATGATTATTAGTTTGTTTTTTGTTTGAGTGTGCATGTTAATTGTTATTCCTTTCTTTTCTCTTTCTTACTATGTATTTTCATAATTGCCAACATTAATTTTTTTATTCCACATTTCCAGGTGGTAATTGTCCCAATTTGGAAGACGACTGATGAGAAGACTGGAGTTCTTGATGCTGCATTATCTGTCAAAGAATCTCTGCACACCGCAGGGATTAGAGTTAAGATTGATGACTCAGATCAGAGAACACCAGGATGGAAATTCAACTTCTGGGAAATGAAGGTGTGTCCTCATCCAAGGATTCGTTTAAGATTTTTAGGCAAACTGTCTTTATAAGAGCATATCATCTGTCAGTCCTCCAACAATATGAAACAACAGATAAAAAGTATTTATGACAGGAAAAAGAAAAGAGAAAAGGTGAAAGATTCACCCACGTGTGTTCATGAACCTATGACCCACAGGACGAAAATGAGTTTTACAAGCCAAGTTTTGTCAAAGCTGTAATACTTGAAGTCATGCATCCTCTACCTTCGCAGAAAAGATAAACACCCACTACAAGTACTGTACTTGTTCTTAGCAGGTTGCTTCTTGTGGTCTATCACATGTTGAGCATTTTTGCTCTTCGAGTTCTGCCAGAATTACTTCAGTTATGTAATAAAGCAGGTATAGGTCAAGAGCACTCTGCAGCCCATGGCCCTGCCTTGTCCATTACTTGTATGAGAGGATTGGAGTCGTTAATGGCACAAATTCTTCATTTCGCAACTCCCTAAAACGAATAAAGGAAAAACCAACTGTTTTGGCAGCAGCGACCTTAGTTGAACTCATATTTTGAATATCGCTTCCCTTTTCACATTTTTGCAGGTCTTAGTTTATTACAAGTTAGGATATGAACCATACGAAATGAATCACACTGCATTATTTGACTAGTTGTGGTGGTCTATTGTTTGCTTTGCAACATCAAGAGTGCTCAAACTGCCATTCAGGATTCTATTTTGGTCTCTTTTGGGTGTTTGGTGGACAGGGAGGGGCTACAATTGTGAAGAATATCTGACAGATGCATTTACTTGTAGCAGACCTTTCTTTTTGTAGGGAGTTCCTCTAAGAATTGAAATTGGTCCTCGTGACGTTTCAAGTGGAAGTGTGGTCATATCTAGAAGAGATGTCCCTAGAAAACAAGGGAAGGTTTTTGGAATATCTATGGAACCTTCAGTTTTGGTAAATTATATAGAAGACAAGTTGAATGAGATCCAGTTATCGCTTCTGTCCACGGCAACATCATTTCGAGATAGGTGCATTCTCCTGCTCTAGATTCTTTTGTGTTTACATTTCTTGTATTTTTTTACCATTTCTATCTAATGATTTACTTATCTTTACCTGCCACTGATGTTGTTTTTCTTCAGTAACATTGTGGACGTAAGCTCCTATGATGAGCTCAAAGAGGCAATTGCGCAGGGTAAATGGGCAAGGGGTCCATGGTCAGCAAGGTACAGATGATACAAGTATGAGTTTTATTATATTTTTTGGGCATCTATCTGTGGGTGGTGTAGGTTTGCTTGGTCAGGCATGTTAATCGATTTTTTGTGTTATTTCAACTTTTTACCTTTTACGCGTGCTCTAGCATTTGTATCTTAAACGCCTTAAAAGCTCATGACCCCTTTTGTTGGTGTAGTGACGAAGAGGAATTGAAGGTGAAAGAAGAAACAGGGGCAACCATTAGATGTTTCCCTTTTGAACAGCCCCAAGAGAAACACAGTTGTTTGATGACTGGAAATCCAGCAGATGAAGTTGCTATTTTTGCCAAATCTTACTAGTCACTGGGGATGGACAATATTCTGGTATGGTATTGCGACAATCTTGTAGTCAATTGTTTCAGGGTTGCCGCTGCTCCAGCTCATGATCAATGACATTGTGATAAGCTGTTTTTGTAGCAAGTTATATCAAACTTTTGAAGCTTCTTGTTGGCTATACCTGTCATGATTAACTTAGATGTATAATTGACACAGGAGGTTTGGGCCTTTTGGCAATCAGGAAGGCTTTCACAGGGACTAGTGTATTATTTAACTTTTGAATTTTAGGATTTTAAAAATAAACTTTAAAAGTCAAAATGTATCTTCAATTTTCAGAAGGGAGTATATCACCATAGATGTTTTTTTTCCTTCGCTTAAGATAATGTTGTTCATGTTAAAATCATTTAAAGAGGGTATATATTATACTGAATGAGATGATATTAAATAGGAAATTGATAAATTTATAACAAAAAATGATATTTTGACATGAAAATTGTTGTTATAAATTTTATAACGACACTTTTAATGTGAAAATATTAAAAGTATTGTAGAAATATCTATTTTTTATTAAATAATACCCGGTATTCTGTTATCTAAAGATTATAAGTTCAAAATATAATTTGTAACAAATATGAGTAAATTCATTAAGAAAAAGCACAGCAACTTTAATTCTAGAGTAAATTGTATCATAAAATTAAACTGAACTTTGATTTATCTGCTTGAGAGAATTGTAGATCAACTTGGAAAGCGTTGTGCTTTTTGTGGAGCTTGAGTCGATAGGATATTTTTTTTGGAAAAATGTTATGTTTGTGAGATGCAGTTGGTAATTATAATAATCAGATTTTTGTTGATATGATAGTTAAATTATAAGGATTTCATTATATATAATAAAGTAATTAAAAGCATTAAAAAAATCAAATTATCACATTAAATTATCGGCACTAAATTAGTAAAAAGTTTAATAACATTATTTAAATTGTACTTTTAAAATTTCAAAAATTTTATTAAATGATTTCAGAATATAACTTTTTAACTCCGAATTTATGGTTTATTAGACAAAAAAAAGTATACAAAGGGAAGTGATAGAATTGATGTTTTTGTAACGTCCTTATCAACTAAATTATATTGTGAGTCACACATTTATGTGTTACAAAAATATCACTTTTTGTAAAATAAAATGTTTCCTAATAAATTGAGATGCTTATTCTTACTTCCTTGACATTCAACTTGTAATAATTTTTGTCAGGAATAAGCATGTGAATGATATTCCTACTTACATATGATTTGATTATGATATATATATGAATGAATATGCAAGTATGCTTGCATTAAGAAAAGCTGTAAAATTCTTTGATAGATAATAGGAACATGTGTACAAGGACTTAGAATGAATTGATCAAATATGTTAGGTTGATCTTACATAAGTAAAACAGCTTTGTAAAGTCCTTAAAAAAAATGATGTACAAGGACTATAAATATAGAAAGATTAAGCATGTTAGGTTGATCTTATGATGTAATAGATAGGCTTGTCTGATCGTCGAGCACTACACCAGAAATCGTAGTCTGCGGGAGAGTCAAGGAAAGCTCGAGAGCTATCGAGGCAGAATCGTAGTCTGCAAGATAGTAAATCTCGGAGTTCGTTAATTGCCAGGGGAGGCGAAGAAGGATCATAGTGTGTCGAGAAGAACTTCCTCGGAGCCATAGTCAGCTGAGGAAGTCATATTCAGAATCGTAAAGACAGCCTGCCTAAGAGCCGACCGAGCATGTGCCGAAGCCAAGTCAAGAATCGTAGACTACACTCGGAGTCGTTAGAGTTTACTGATCATATCTGAGGCAGAGATCGTAGTCGAGCAAAATCAGATGAAAACAACGAGCACAAGGGTAAAAATCATAGAGTGTTAAGATCTGATCTCGAGAGTCGCAGTGTCTGCACAGCCAAAGCTGAATCGTAGAGTGCAGAACTAAGACTTCAACAGAAGTGCTCAAATGCCAAAGCAGAATCGTAGAGCAAACACGATTCTCAACAAATGAGCACTCCCATAATATCCAAAGGAACCAAGCCTCTGGTTGGTACTGCAAAGATACATCCCACCTGAAGGAAACCAGAGAGCACTCAACGAATGGCATGCAAGCTAACAGAAGATCTAAGCATCAACTCAATCAGCATCCAGATTGAGTTGTGAAGCCATTCGAGATGAAGTCTTCCACAAGTTGATCATAAGAAGACTTCAGTAACTGACTAAGGAAAGTCAGCTAGTGCAGTTGCTGTCAAGTAAATAGAAGACATCGATCTTAGAAGCAACCAGGATCGTAATGTTTACCAAACAAAGAAAGAACTGATGGTGTAAGACCCCAAATTATTAATAAATGAAATTTAAATTCCCTCTATTTATTATTTTGAAATAGTAAGTGTTAAATGATTAATGAGGAAAGTTATGGGTAAAATGCGTAAATATTTTAAATAAGCAGAGTTATAAAATATTCCATTGTTGTCGGGGAATATTCGTTTGGTCGTGGAATATTCTTCCTGTCGGGGAATATTCGTACGACGGCGCAGTCTTTTGTGGGCCCCATAACGGAAAGCGATTGGATGAAGAAACGACAAGTATATATTTTTTTTATTAATAACGGCGTAGTTGTTACCGTTAATACTGTTGGAATACCCGGTGGTTAAAACCACAGTAATACGCGTTGTTACACAGTAAACACACTGTATTGCACCAATTATTGATTCTTACGTAAGAAGGCACTACTCAATAATGGTTACAGTAATTACTGTTCAGTATTTTATTTTATTGATTCAATAATTGCTGCGTTGATATTTTATATTACTATTGTTTCAATAATTGTCACTACACAGTATTTTCCCATTATCAGATCAATAATTCATATTATTTGAATAATATTATTAGATAACATTATTGGCAATGTCTAGAAAGTTCTGTCTAAGGAGAGGTTTGGTCATCTAATTGCGCGCCAGTAAGGAGAAATCCTTATTGGAAAGCCCCCTCTTTCCTGGGAACGGCCTGGTTGTCATAAATGTGATTCTGTAATGTAATATTATTTGTAAATAATTAATTATTGATTCATATGATAAGGAAATATTTATTTTTGTGGATATAAATGAGGGATATATTTTTGTGGTTAAAAATGAAGGAGTTAATGTTGAGGTTTTTATCAGTATTTTTATCGGAATGGAGGTATTAAAAATCAGGGTTTTTGAGATATTTTGCGGGGGTTATAATTTTTAATCCGACCGTTGGATCGTGGTAATTTTTGGAGATGTTATACATATATAAGTTGAGTATATGTCCACAAATTTTGAACCGTTAAAAATGAACGTATGATTTATTATGAATTTTACGAGATGACTGGTTCAGAAATTGTTGAATTTTCGAAGTTAATCATTTTGGTAGAAAATTCTAGAATTGGTGGGCCCCACTCTTGGTTGGTGAAGAAATGTGCTGAGATTTTTATTCAAATGTGGTGGGTGGGAATAGTAGCAGGTAAAGCCATCAGGTTGCAGGTTAAGTCTGCTTCGGCGTGCTAACATTTTCCTATAAATAGAGGGCTAAGTTAGAATTGAAAATCACACCAGAAATAAGTTTTCTCTCTTTCTCTCTCTAGATTATTGAGTGTATTTTGTGAGTATTTAGATACTTTGAGAGTTTCTATTCATCAGAGCAAGTGTCTTTCAGCCTTATACCGGTATTCCGACCAGAAGTACTGTCTGTACGAGGTAAGGGATGTTATTTTATTCAAAAATGATATTATTTCTTCAATATCATTATGCCGAAATATTGGTTGGAAATTTTTATCAAATTTGGAACTTTTCACGTCGGGGTTACTATTCATGAGTTACTATTCACGAGTTACTATTCACGAGTTACTATTCACCGAAAAATAAAATTTTCTTCTTTTCGTCCAAAATATCTATTCTGGGTACTAGCTTTGATTGTATCCATGTTTTGATCATTCTTGAATTCTACTTCACTATGAATAATTATAAGGTATTTTTGGACATGGAATAAATCGAAATACGAATCCTTAATATTTGTTATTTTGTTTCACTGGATTCGTTTTCTTTAATATATTTTTCATCATCCTCATTCCTAAATGATGATATTACTGAATATCTTTGGCCGTAGTGCAAAGATGAATGATTAACTGATGAATATCTTTGGCCCGTAGTGCAAAGATGAACAGGTGTTGAGATGAACATGACCGACTAAATGAATATCTTTGGCCTGTAGTGCAAAGATGAATATTTGATTAAAGATGGTTATTGATTGTTGTTACAGGGATAAAATTTTGATGATGGACTTTTAAATCTTAGAAGATAGTAGAACTCATTCTCTACTTGACTCTTCTAATGGTTTGCTGTTTCCGCTGCAGTTATTGATTTAAAACTTGTTGTCTATTGTATTCTATTAGATTTTTCCTGTTGAAGACTAACGATAATTTGTTCTGTATTATCTTAGTCATAATGTTCTTTACTGGGCTAGTTGAGCTCACCCTTTTCCTTTTTGTTCCATTTTTCTCAGGAGGCGAGAATGTTAGCGGTACTAGTCGGGGTATGGAATGATGGTTCTAGAAGTTACTTTAGTAGTCCTCACTATTTTTGTGAAATAATGTATCAATAATTGTAATGAGGGCTTATTTGAGTGTGGATATTGTCTAAATGACAATATTTGTATTTAAACTCACAGTTCTTGTGTTGTAATTATAAAGATGTAGTTGTTTCTGTACCATGTATTTTGGCGACTCAGAATGGGTGTTATACCTATTTTGGGGCGTCACAGTTGGTATCAGAGCTTAGAGATATGATCTCTGGCGGAGATCGGGGAATAGAACTAGGAGGGGAGAGACGAATCCTTCGCTAGTGTGTCCTACCTAAGCTTATTTATTGGTCAGTCATAATATAGGGGTATTATGTGATTTGTTAATTTATTTAATTAACCCTTGTTTTATGGCAGTATTTGAGAATGTCGACTGAGAATGTTAACAGTGGAGTAAATGAGACCGTGGAGACACCGGTGCTTACCAACGAGGAGAACGTGCAACAGGCTGGCAATGTTCTTCCTCCTGTGAACAACACCAATGAGCAGATGATGAACGATGGAATGTTTAGAAGTTTTTTGCAATTCATGCAAAACAGACAAGGGAGACTCGTGTTCAAAATACAGGAGGAAATGATAGCAATTCACGGTTTGTCACAGCCAAACAGTTCAAAGAATTGGGACCACCAGAATTTAAGGGAAAGCCGGATCCGATCATGGCGGAAACGTGGGTCAAGCAAATTCCAAGATATTCGATGTCTTGGGATGCACGGAGGAACAGAAGGTTCCATTCGCCACCTTTATGTTCCGTGGCGAGGCAGATTACTGGTGGGAGTCTGTGAAGCGTACCCATCCAACCGCACTCAGCATGTCTTGGGAGACATTTCAAAAAACTGTTCAATGACAAGTACTTTCCTGAAAGTATTCGTCATATGAAGGAGGTAGAGTTTATTAGACTAGAGCAGAATAATATGACGGTATCTCAGTACGAGGCAAAGTTTGCAGAGTTGTCCAGGTTTGCACCTCATTTGGTGGAGAATGAGGAACGTATGACGAGGATGTTTCTGAGAGGTTTGAAACCCCGGCATACGTCAATATCTCATTTCTCATAAATTTTCTCTCTATTCAGATGTTGTCAACAGGGCTCAATTATTAGAGCGAGATAACGAGTACGGTCAACTGAGGGATCACAACCAGGATCATATCGGTGACAGCAGTCATCAGAACAATGATAACCAGCGGAGAAAGAAAATACAGACAGGAACGGCAACCACTCTGGTGGTAATCGTGGCTATGAAAATAGAAGAAGCGAGTCGGGAGGAGATTTTAAAAA